>RCAB01000487.1:0-45542 GCA_003640385.1 Setaria digitata | reverse complement strand
ATTGTACTTCAGAACTACTAGTATCATGGAATCAACAAATTGCACACTGTTGCAGCGTTTCAATGTTGTGTTAAGCTGAAATAGAATATTTTCATGGCGCGACATTTCCCTGTTTGTTTTGTTTGCTTGATATATTCACGCTTCTTCATGTCGTTGCTGGATACTGAATGAATCGGATTTTTTGTCACATTTGTTTATTTGTGTAATTAATTATAAAGATGTGTTTGTGGTTGAATATATACGTGATAGGACTGGTAAGTTGGTCGAGTGGATTTAAATATTTTTAAAATTTTGCTGCTTTGATGGGTGTATTGTTCATGCATATTAGGATTATTTGTAATTTAGAGAAAAAGTATTTGGTTAAAACATATCTGTTTTGTACATCAAATAGTTGATGAGAAGTAAGTGATTTTTTTTTTTAAGAATTTTGTTATTCTGATACGTATATTGCAATGATGACGAGAAATGTCGTACTAGCAGGGAGTGCTTCACTGGAAGATGGTGAGATTCGAGATGATGAAGATTTGGACGATATTCGAAGGTTTTTACTTTTTATTTTTAAATTTTATTTTTAAATCAGTCAAAATCTTATGTACTTCATATGCCTAGTATGTCTTCACTTATGAGGCCCACTGTTGCTGAATAAATTTTTTTTTGATAATTCTCTATGATAACAGACATTCTTGGTCATTAGATATTTCGAATAACAGTAAAAACATGTATTTCGAAGCTAATAGTTCTTGCAAAATTTACGATGAAGTTCTTCGAAAATGCCTTGTTGATCTACCGACGGATTTAGTAGCTTTAGCTTACAAACTGTTGATAAAATTTTTGATGATGGGTGTAATATCTGAATAGTAGATAACAATTAGTTCATTAAAATGGTTTCTAAATGTGATTGTGAATTTTCGGTTTTTATTAATGTGTTGATAAACGGAATGAATGTCCTATATTTAAAATACATTTTATTTCATTACAGCGGCATCCACTTTTTCTGTTTTCCCCATCAAGCAATCGGAAATTTATTTTTTGATTATAAATTTTTTTGTAGTTATCTATAACTTAGTATAATTACTATGTCTAATTGGGTAATTGACTGCCACCTAATTGCAAATTACTCTTTGCTAAACATTTGCATATCAGTCGACTTTTTCTGCAGTATCAAAATGAAGCGCTGTATTTTTGTGAATACTGAGGAGTTGTTTCCATTGTTGTGTTTTTGAAAGTTCCTATTTAAATTTTCTAGCTGGGAATTTTATGGTCGTTGAAAATTACATCTACTATTTATAGGAATACATCAATAAGCACAGTGTCTGAGAATGTGACACAGATTTCATCGACAAGTATCGATGAAGAACGGGAACGTGAAGTAGATCGTATTATTCGCGAAGTGCAGGTATAGGAATATATTCCTCAACAGTTGACTGAATTAAACGTTTTTAACCGTCGTTTTATTGAAATCTGGGACTTCGAGTTCTGTTTTGTATCTGATTTCGGATGAACAGATTTTCATTATTTTCCTTGATTATATGTAGCATTAATTAATGATCTTTCTGCTACGGTCTAGGTGTCTGAAGTAATTTGCAGGAAGCGACAGATAGATCAAGATTCATGGGCGCACCAACTTCTGGGCATTTAGTTCAAAATCTTACTTCGGATAACGATGGATTAAGTTTAGCGGTACTGAATACAAATAAAGATGGAAGATTTGTACGACGACCCGCGTCATATGAAGCAGAGGAGGGAGAGATCATTAAGTTTTTTTTTTCAGTTTCATAAGGAATAGTTGAAATAGTTCTGAAATGCATCGTTCATGATTTTTGACGTGTTTTTTCTTTGCTCTTGCAGCTTAAAATTATCTTCCTTCCATCTTTGAATCTTAAATTTGTTTCCTCTTACATTCTCGACATAGTTACTTCGCCACTTCCGTTTCTGTAGATTAGAACATACTTGAGGACTGGTGCTAATCTGTGCAATGACTTCACTGGATTTGCGGTGGGGAAAAAAATACTAGGTCTTGAATTCAGGCATATTGCGAGGTCATCATATACTTCGCTGTAAGAAAACATGACTTCTTTAACCTGCTGGATAAAGGCTTTTATATTTTGACCCTTGAATTAATTAATTGAAGTTTTTGGACTTAATTTTTCCTCTGTTCTTGTTTTAGTTGAAACTTCTTGCATGGTATCAGGAAATCAACATACAAACGTGCATTCTTCAGCACGACAAACCTGGGTGCAGCTGAAGCCAAGGCAAAGTGAGTTGATATTAATTATTACCTTGTTTCTTAGTTTTATTTGCCTTAAGTATGAGTGCAGGAATCGGATAAAAAGTACCTTATTAGAATTAGATAAATGAGTCAAAATAGTGCATATAAGTTAGTCCTGTTCACAGTTAAAATCCTTTCAAAATATATGAAAAAGATGACATAATTCGAAGTGGTAGAAAATACGATATCATTTTGTCAAATATTGTGGTCTCTTTTCAGTACTTTTTAGATAGCAAAGTGGAAACATACAGTGATATGCAGAGTCGCGTGTCGACTCGTAAATTTCATGAAACTGCGGTACCACTCAAAGTAACGGTACGAAATGATAATGCGAACGGTTATTCGTGTTGGATCCTGAATAATCAGCAGAAAATGATGACATCAGCAAGTAATGGGGAGACGGAAACAACAGTGAAGCAGTTTTCAAACCCGTAAATGATCATTTAAGCAAAGTTTTCTCTTTTTGATTAATTTACAATAGCGAGATGTAACGAGTTGGTTAAAGCAATACTTCCTTTACTATTGCAGGAAATTTTATGATTGTGGTTGTGGCGCTCACAGTCACACAAAAATTGTCTTTACAATATGTAAAGTGCAATTCGTTGTTCATATTTGTAAAGCACTTTTTCACTCTTAACTACTGATGTTTGATTGTGGGAGCAACGCTTTGTTCATTATGTATTGAAATTAAGAAAGAAATAGACAATGCTGTTCGACGTATTTTATTAATGTTGTCGCATATAATTTATTTAGATTTGAGGAGCAGTTGCACCGACTCCGACTGCGGGTTGAGGCAAGTAAATTTTCGAAGAAAATGGAAAATTTAGGAGATAATTATGACCAAGTTGGAATGGATATTGTAGATAGCGATCGAGGTCTTTAGTTTCATTCTTTTATCGAAAATATCACTTTCTGTAATGCGGTAAGGGAAATCATTCCTTATCTTTGTTTAGAATGAAAGAGCGATAAAATAAAATGCGGTAAAATGAAATGAAAAAAAAAAAAAAACATGATTTTGAACTGACATAACTTCGTAAGCGAATTCTTTACTCGTCGTTTTTATTTTTGTATCACTTAGACAGATTTTTAACATATCATAGTATTCGTGACAATGTATGCATTTATTTCAACTGATGTAAAATTTATGCTGGTATGGAAATGAGTGTTTTAGTATATATCGGATCTTTCTGCGTATTCTTGAATTTGTTATTGTTGGAGTATAACAGTTCGTAGGATTCAGATTCACGCTCACGGTCATCACCATTAGTTGATGCAATAGTTGTTCGTTCTCATGAAATGCAAACACAAAATGGAATACCGTCTGATTGTGCTGATAATGAAGAAGATGTTGATCAATTACGCGCGGAACTGTTAGAGCAAGTGAGCGCTTTTTTTTTTTTTTTTTTTTTTCAGGATACTGAAATGTTAATTTGCAATGACTTGCTCCTTGACATAGGTAGGATATCATCCTATTCACTATTGGGTGCTGATGTGATGATTATTTTTTAATACCTCAAAAGTCATTTACTTCTGCAAAAATTGTGGATTTGATTATTATTTGATCGCCTTTTTTTCTTGCTTTTTGTGTTTCATTTTTTACAGTCCATGAACTTTCATAGTGCTCGTCTAATTGTATTTCTGTGACACAAGAAATCAAAAATATACTTAGATTATGCAAAGAAAGAATGACAAGAAGTTGATGACGCTGAAATCTTCACTTGAAGAAGGTGAATTAAGTAGTTTAAATTCAGAAGAACAAGTTGGTGATGCTATTAACGAGGGACCGAGTTCCAGTTCCAGGTTTTTATATTATTAACATATACTTCAAACTTTTGACTTCATTTGAAAAATTCAGAGAATTTTATACATTTAGATTAATTTTGTTTCTCTGCGAAGATAGTGCTAAACATTTAAGAAATATATATCGTGTTTTACAGGGCTGAAACACATTGTTCTAAACGATTTAAAAGTGACATAGAACAAAACCGAAAATCGCTATTAAATCGGAAGGTTTGTTGCATTTTTTTTCTAAACTTTTTTTTAGCAATATTATTTGAATCGCTTTCTGAAAACAGTAAGGAAACTTGCAGCGTCCAAGGAAAGATGATTCTTTCTCAAGTGATACTGATAATGGACAAATTCAAAACTGTCGTATTAAGTTATTGCGAAGAAGAAAGGAAGACTTTCAAGAAAGTTTTTCCAAGAGGTAAACAAGTTCACTGGTTGTGTTGCAAATTGTTTCCGAACTGCCTTATTTAGACATATCTATTAACCCAGTAGAAAAAGCTAACCAGTGCGTCAGTTGTTAATTTTTTTATATATCTTGCTGGGTTGGAAATGGTCTGAAGCCAAGACCTTTTTTTCTAGGCACTTATATTGCAGATTTCGTTGGCAGTCAAAAGATGAATTTGGTGCTGTGGAAGGAAGAAAGGCTGAAGATTGGGAACGAATGATTGGTAGTGAAAAGAAATTATTGAAGGAAATTGAAAGGAAACTAAGGCATCGTGAAGACCAGAAAAATATTACAAGAAGAAAACGTGATAGCTTTCTGGTTAGCAATTCCAGTGATTCTGTAGATTTCTTCATACTTTTAATGTTTATTACAAGTTAGTTCTTAAGACCCGAACTCATCTTTCCTCTCTCCGGTGTCATAGCTGCATGAGCTGTGATGTACTAATCGTCAAGAACTCTCAGTGGAGTGTAACACAGGTTGGGATGTTGAATCACCAAACTTTAGGCCGTGAGCAATTTTACCATTTGATAAAATTCGCTTTCTAAATAAAGAATAATGGAGCTAGTAAGTTCTAGTAAGTCCGAGTTATAAAAATTTTAAAGTATTAGTAATCTTTATATATCCTTTAGGAGAGGGCAAATCGATGTGCTCGTCAACTAGGTGCTCTTGAGGCAGAGATGGAGGTACTTCGATGTGATCAAGAAAAGTCTAAAGGCCGTTTGTCATATTTGGAACGGCAGTTGAATAAAGTACAATCTGAAGAGAGCTACAAGGGATCAGGGAGAAAAGCAATGGAAAAAGAGAGAAGTAAACGAATGGAGCAATTGACGGAAGATGTCGAACGAACGAAAATTGTAAACAAAGATATTGGACACATCCGTGATCATGGCCAATTGGTGCTTCGGTCAAAAAGTGGTACGGAATTATTAGGAACGATGAAAACACATGTTACGGAACAGTCAGAACCAATAAATACTGTTGCTGCGATGGATTATTCTGATGAACGTGAAGACGTTTCCAGGCCTACAAGTAGTAGCGAATTGCAGCATTCTCCTGTAGATATCTTAGGGTTCACTATTTTATAATTTTCCTTTTTTTTTTGTGTTTCTCATTTGGATTTTGCATCACTTTTTTTATGTTAACAAAAAAGTCCATTAAAAATACTGGTAAATTTCAACATAAATAAATTATGTAGACTATGAAAGCTCTTATTTAATTCTGCACAGAGGGGTAGCTAGTCATGCAGGTTTATGGGTAGGCATTAGCGAGAGCTTATTATGGTAATTTACTCAAGTTGATATTTTGGGAATTCAGATTGATGAATGTGTAATATGCGATCAAAATGGTTTTCAGGGATTCTGATGTAATCGAATTATCGGATTCCAGTGATTCATTGAATGGTCTTATTACGGCAATGCGTGAATTGGAGCAAGAGGAACTGGAAGCAAATTTTATTGCAGAAACTGAACCTGTAAATAGGTCCATTGTTTGTCAGAAAAATCCCCAGCAAGAGAGGAAGATCAGTCGCACTGTAACACTAAGCGAAGAAGATATTAATGAACTTAAAAATAATCCATTAATCATGTTTAATGGATATCGGTGCGTGCATATAATTTTAAATTGTATTTCATCTTTTTTTTTCATACTTTTGGTTTTACTTTGTTGTCACCGGTTTCTATAGCTCACTGTTTCTCGCTCTTTGAATTTCATGGTTGAGAAATTAACAGCTTAATGTCATCGAAACATCGGATTCTAATGTGATGTTTGTCTTGAAATACTTCAAATAATTTAAGTTTGGTAGCGGCAGGTGTTTTCTGTCTGTCAGTATGAGACAGGGAGTAGCGGTTCCTGAAATACGATTATCGCTTTCCGTTCTTGAGAAATCTTGATAATTCTAGCATCAATCAAGCTTTGCAGAGGCTGTCTATTATTTAATCAATTTCAGCATGTCTTCAACGTTTCCTTACCGTCTGATAGCTCATCGAGCTTTGTCAAACAAGTTGGACCCATTGAAACCGCTTTGTTATTATGAATTGTTAGGAAGATGCGCTGATCCAACTTGTCCAATGTTCGTTTGTTTGACTTTGACCGATTGAAAAGGCCGATAATGTAGCGTCACGTTGCTTAAGTCATTTGCAGGCAACATGAAGAGGATTATTTGATGTCCGATGAAGAATTGATATGTAGCGTATTAGCTTATTGCCCGAATCTCTGTCCACCTAAAAAGATGTTTTGTAAGTTTGTTTTATAATTTTTGATACTTCGTACTCATCTGTACGTCGTCTTAATTATATATATCTTTATATATTGAGCTGGCATAATCAGTTCATAATCTACTGGAAAATGAATAGCGTTGTGGATGATCTGGAAATAAGTTTAATTATATAAAGTATTTTCATCATTTGTATCAAATATTAATTATACCAAAGTCATCTTTGTAAAGAGAGAAATTTCAAATTTTGTTTCTCATATTCATATGAAGAGAATAATTTCTGCTACACAAGCAGGTGGATAAAAATTTTTAGGTTCTCGCTGACTTGATTTTGGAACTATTATATATATGAATTTGTTATGTTTTTGTTTTGTCATGTAGTTATCTTTTCTAGCCGAATATGCTCGCGAAATACTGAAAGAAAATGGCGCAAAGCCAGTTGGCGAAATTATCGAGAATTTATTGGAAAGCCTTCCAGACACTGAACGTCGGATAGCAGTTTGTGAGGTGGCTGTTAAATGTAAGCCTCCATCCATACAGTGTTCAAGAGGTTACTTTTTTGATAAAAGTTTTCAGAATTTGTATTTCGGTGATATCAAGTTTATCACATAAAAAGTACAGAAAAGTTTCTAAATTAAAAGCTCTGGAATTGTAACTTATATTTTTAAACTGTTTAAGAAAAGCAGTCGCTCGATTGTTACTTTGGATAAGTAATAGTCTGTTACGTTTGATTGCAGACAAAAAACGTTTGTCGTTCAGGAAAAATAAGAAAATAGAATAAGGTAGTAACAAAAAAAAAACGAACTTTTTAACCGGATGAATTTTTTTTTTAAATATTTATCTGATATCGTTTTTGTGAATTTATAAAACGATGATAGGAATGGTGGGAATCAGTTCAGTAATCTTGGTTTCAGGGCTAAACTTCCCAGCCAGCTAAGCAACTGTTCTTAATTACATTCGACTAATCTGTCGATGGTTGACTTCAATATAAGAGAACGATTAATAATTTCGATTTCAGATTATTCATTTCTTCAAGTTCTGGCAAAGTAACAAATATTTACCATGCAGAACTATAGCTTTTTAGATGACGAACAAATCGAATATGAAGTACCGCAACTCAGTTGCAGCTATAAATGAAAATGTGGCAAAGTCTTTTTGAGGTGAGTGCTTAGAGTTGCAGTTATGGTGTTCTATAAGTACTCTGTAAATACTTAAGGGTATGTTAGGGTATGTTCCTGTGTCATTCACTTTCATTGTTCTTATCAGTTCAGAAGATTTTATTTTCATATCTCTCTTTATCTTTTTTACCATTGTTTTACATATTTCAAGTTGCTTTTGTCATTCAAACTACCGTCTTAGTTTGCATTCTGAAATGTATTATTTTTAATGTATGACATATTCTTTGAATTGGAAGAAATTTATTACTGAGGAGATGTAAAGCGCCAAAGAACAGAAGAAAATTTGTCGTCAGCAACATCTGCGAGTGTTTACGTCGTCATAATGTTGTTTTTAATATTTTAATTGTTATTTTAAAAAGTGGATACACTTTTCACTTGTCTCTTTTTCTTCTTGGCCATAATGCATTACATTTAAAATAAAAAATGATTTTCTGTTTTCATTCAATATCCAGTTTTTTTGATCACACTTGGTGATGGCCAAAGTGTTTATTTGAACATGAAATTGTGGGGAATAGTGAAAGATGTTTGATGTTACTTAGAAAAATTAAAAAAAAGAGAATTAAAACATACGAATGTTGGCTAATGTTTCTTGAAAGTAATATGAAGCGAATTGTTTTAGGTTTTTTTAATAAATAGTTGGAAAATGGTTTGTGATGGACTGCTAAACATTTAATTTTTTTCTTTTATTGTTTGATAAAGATAATATAATAGAATTATTAGGCAAGATTATATAGGATTTTTGAATTATCTTTACAGTTGGTATTGAACTTGTATCCTGGTTGTTTTATATCATTATTCTTTTATTTGTGCTGATTTGAATTTGTTTCCTTTTCTTTTTGATTTCCCCGGAACAGATGCTTAAGTATGGTTGTAAGAATTATGAATGATTTGAATTGTGTAAGGACAAAATTAACTGTGAAGTCGGAACAGTTAAGGAGTCAAATATAAAGGTGTTGTGATGGTACCATCTTCGAGCAGTTTGTTCGTGGTCTGCGTTTTGGTAGTTTTGCTGAATGTTACTTCCTTCGTTAATTCTGGCAGAATATTAGTATTGGTTGATAACTTGAATGTGCGGGAGACACATTCCATTTTCTTAAAATCACTGAAAGGTAAGCGACGATTTGTTTCTTATGATTTAATTGTGCTATTTTTTTCTTAAATTTAATCATGATTTGATATCTTCGTGCTTGTACTTTTTTTTTTTTTTGTTTTTGCTGTAAGGATTGGGAAAATTATTAACTTGAGATTGCGTAATTTAGTGGTTAGTTTAACATTTCGTTATTTAGTGGGTGATTAAATTGAATATAGTCAAGGTCGGTGAGATGGGGAAGAGGCGTGGCCAGCTAAATGGTGAACAAATTTCGTTACTTTTATTTTTTAGTAGTGAATATTTGCTTACATATTTAGAAAGAGGTCACCAGTTGACCATAAAAGCAGCTGATGATCAGACATTAACTCTTACAAAATATGGCGAACACCTCTACGACCATCTTATCATTTTCGCTCCAGGAGTTGACGGTAACTTCCTAATTTCATATTACATAATTTTTTTTTCGTTTTGGCTACTGCTTTATGACTGATTTGATTTGTAGATTTAATACGAACATAGTATGAAAACAATTTGATTTCTGTTATGTCGTATTGAAAATTTATTTTACCTTCCAATCCATTTACAAAAAAGTGTCTGATTAAACATTACCTTATTAGGGTGTAAGAGGGATCTCTTCGATTCGTTTGTAACATCACAAATTTTTTCAAGTGAAAGAATAGTCAGAAGGCAAATACCGCTATAGATTAAATCTGGTGCAATCTCACTGCCGAGAAAAGCAATTAATTTAAAAGAAAAGACAAAATGATTTAAAAAAAGTGAGACATTCTTAGAAGACATTGCTTATGATCTTCGAAAGTAAACGAGCATGGAGCACTTAATGATCTGTATTAATTTGATGAAACATGTTATTGTAATTCTCGCACAAATATTGTGCATCATTTTAAAATAAATTTGGTAAATGATTTCGGGATTTGTTGTTTTCCAACACTTTTTACATTGCAGTCACCAGCAATGTCAGAAATTTTAAATTTATTAATACTGAGATTACAAATTTCTGTTTTTTTCATCTGTTTTAGAATTTGGAGGAGAAATTAATGTCAAAGCTATAACATCTTTTATTGATAATGGTGGTAATGTCTTGGTGACAGCGGGAGCACATGTTGGCGATGCTTTACATGACTTGGCGGCTGAGAATGGTTTCGAATTTGATGAGAATCAAACTTCTGTTATTGATCATTTAAATTACGACGTTGTGCTTGTAAGTGCAGCCTACTTATGCCTAAAATTGTTTTTATATCTTGTTTTGGTAGCCCTTTGGGGCTTTTGTGGCAATCATTTACTCGAATCTCTGGAAATATTCCATTCCAGATTTTGCAGCTTTTTGTTGCCATGTAATTTTCAGATTTCCAACTTACCTTTCTTAAGTTCAATTTCTTTTATTGCATGCTTTTGCATATTCGGATGAGGAATTAGACTTAGATCGAAGCAGTCTTTTTTTTTAAATGATAAGAAAAATTGACGAACAACCTGATTTATGGAACTAGTCGAACGGCAAATAAGTACAATTCGAAATGGTAACAGTTAGAAATATATTTTACGGAGTTGGTATTAAGTAATTGCAGGATGAGGGTGATCATACAACAATTGTAGCTGATCCATCCAACCTTATTTCTGCTCCAATGATTGTGGGGAAAGCACAACATATTAATCCCATTCTGTTCCGCGGTGTAGCTTTAATTGCTGATAAAACAAATCAGCTTCGTTTGGAAGTACTTTCTGCTTCTACAACTGCATATTCATTCAATCCGCGTGAAAAAGTTGAGGAAGTATGTTTTCCGCTTTTGGTAGAAAGTTCGGTCTAAATATAATTCAGATTAAATGAATTCATTGGAAAGCCAAAAGGATGATTGCTCTCCGTGGACAAAAGCAGTGCATCCTTATCTAATGAAGTTTTGAGATTTTTTCGCAAATGAATACTGTAACTGCTAAAATGAGGGTTTGCGAAAATAATGCTTCCTGAAGCATTTATGAAATCAAAATCCAATTTAGGTTCAGTTTTAGTCGAAACCTTTGTAAAGACCTATACAAAGCAATGGATTGTCGGTGTTTCGGTATGGACTTTTCAATTTATTTCATTTTAGTATCCCGGTGCTGTAGGACGGTTAACACTGCTAATTGGTGCTATCCAAGCGAGGAATAATGCACGTATTGTATTAACTGGTTCGATTGCGATGTTCAGTGATGCTTTTTTCAATGCAAATGTTAACAAATATGGTTCGACAGCGAAGTATTTTGAATTAATAGCTTGTTTATCTCAAAATTCTTATTTGCCGGGTGATTGGAATGCTGCTTTGATCAATCGATCCAAGCACAGATCTTTTGGAAAGGTTCAGAAACTGAAGAAAGCTCATTTTTCAAATACTTTCCTTGTCGGTGATTATTACCATTGTATTATATAAAGAATCGTTTTAGACCTCAGAAGAGTGGAAATTTCGAATTATTAACTGAATTGAGCAAATGGGTATTCATGGAGAAAGGAGTATTGAGAGTTAAAAGTGTTTCACATCATAAGGTGCCTCTTTTACAATTTTTTTGCTCTTTCCAGCTGCTATATAATTATATGAATCTAGTTTTAAAACAGTTAGTTTACTATAGGGAATTCAATATTGTTTTTAGTAGAAAGAAGTTTTTGCAAACATTGTTTATTAAATTCAGGTTGGCGAGAAGAATCCTCCGCGAGAGTACACAGTAATGGATAATGTTGAATATACAATCGAAATTGAAGAATTCAGTAACGGTAAATGGGAATCGTTCAAGGGGAATGATGTTCAGCTGGAATTTGTTCGTATTGATCCATTTATTAGAACGACTCTCAAAAATTATAGTATGTTTTCATCTTTTAAAGAGTCTGAAAGATTTCAAACATTACTAATACTAACAACATTCGTTACTGGGATTGTGTTCAAAGTGCATAACTGTAGTAATGATGTGAAAGTTTTCGGGGCAGTATCTCTTCATCATACAGCCATAAACATTTTTGGATGGCAGTAGGGCATATTCAAGTTGAACTGGGCAAGGGTATCTTTATACGCCTTAATTAGTAAATTATTTGTCGGTACAGAGTAAAACGCTTTCCCTCACTGCGTGGAATAACATTTTTTTATTGTCCTACTGTGGTACGAGTTGCTACTTATTACAGATGGTAAACTGACGACGCAGTTTAAACTTCCTGATGTTTATGGCGTATTCAAATTCATGGTCGATTATCGTCGTATTGGATATACACATTTGTTAGATGTACAACAGGTGAGGAGTAACTATTTTTGGTAGATAGTAAATGTTTACTATTACTATTATAACTGTTTATTTAAAATAGTCTTTCAGTTTCCTGTACATTCAAGATTTGTCTAGGAAGGGATGAATTATAATGGAAAATAGTGAAAAGTGTTTGAGCTGTATTTTTCGACACTGAAGTTGAATAGCTCCTGTATTAGCAAGGGCTAAAATAAGTGAAGTGGAAGAAGAGTAGTCAAGTATAAGTCTAAAATACTGAATAGGTATTTTATACTTAGAAGTTGTAAGTTATTCTGAGCATCTTCAGGATATTCAATTTGAAGAGAACGAAAATGCATACAGGGGTTTTGTCCCATTATTCAGCAGTTGTTGTACAATTAAGGGTTAAAAGAAAGAAACTGATAGCAAAAATTGATATTTGATTTGAAGTGACTTCCTGTTGAAAGCAGCTGAGCAGTATTGGGGTATCTACTACATTTTTTTCTTTTTTAATTTAAGGTTTCTGTTCGGCCACTACAACATACTCAGTATGAACGTTTCATCTATAGCGCATATCCTTATTATGTTTCCTCATTTTCGATGATGGTCGGAGTTATTCTATTCTCATGCGTCTTTCTCTATCACAAAGAACCATCGAAAGATACAAAGAAGGATTAACTATCATTGTTATTTTTTTTCTGTTTTTATTGGGCATCAGATATTACGTATTCGACACATATGCTTGAAGTTCATGGTTCAGGTTGAAGTTATTGTAAATTGATGATACAGCTCATAATTTCACTTACAGAGGTTACGTTCTGCTGAGCTTTTTGACGTCATCAATTACTAACTTTACTTTTTAGTAAAATCTTTGTTATTCAGTAGAACATGTATATCAGAATTAGTTTTTTTGAGGACAGTTGAAGATATTTACTTGTTTTTCATTCGATTAAGGCCTGAACGTTGCTATGTTAAGACTATGAATATATTTAATTTTGGGGCGTGGAAAATGACGGACTGAAACCAGAACCTTTAATCATCGTTTCTTTTCTTCCCTCATCCCAGTGTTTGTTTCTATACAATTATTCAGTTATCGATTGAAGAAACGATAAGTTTTCGGTATTAACTTGTTATACACGTTTATTTTTTTCGTTAAGTGTTTTGTTGAATTCTTCTGAAATAAATCCGTTGTAATTATTTATACTACTGATAAATGATTATATTGTGAATCACTGAAAATTTCAGCAGGAATTTTGGTAGGGAATAATATTATCTAACATTGAAAGAATTTACTTCGCAGTTCAGTATGACGAAGTCCCTTGGAATTTCGATAAATTTTCATTTCTTTTGATTTTTTTTTCTTTTTTTTTGACTGAACCACATAAATGGTTGTAGCGATTGGGATAAGTTAGTATTACTATCTGGTTGACTTGGAGATAGATGCATTCTTGTATCCAATATTATTTTTTTGTAATAGTATTAGCTGAATATCAGTATATTAGTATGAAAATCCCATTTAATTTAAAAAAAAAAAAAACTTTTTATTCACAAAAAAGCAGCAGTTAAATCGAAACAGAAAAAGTATTTGTGTAAGGAAGAGAGAAACTCCAATTAGAGGTATTGGAATTTTGTATCATTAGTAATCGTTAGGGAACTAATCGCCTTGACAGCTTTTCAATGATAGTAATAAAAAAAAGAAACTTTTGAATAGGTAAAAGACGATTAGACTGGAACTGGTACTGTTTAGGTCCACTGATTATCACAGCAAATTTTTTTCTCCGTTTAATGTGAAATAAAAAAGAAAATTAGAAATGAAATTAATAATTTTTATAATATAGTATTCCTGGTTTCATACATACATGGAGGTAATTTTATTTATTCATTTCCTTTCTAACATTTTGCTTTGATTAGGTAATTGGTGGGCGATCTGTATGTTGCTGATGTACGTCCGTGTTACTTTCATTAGGCAATGATCGACGTAACATTTTACGTAATCTTGCTATTTCTTCGTTCGCTTTATCCAAATCACCAGCCAATACTGATTGCCTGTAAAAGAAATGAAAATATAATACATTTTACTAGGAGTTCTTATCAAGCAATTTCTGCATCAGCCTGAAGCAAATTAGTTAATGCTCTCCCGAGACTTTATTGTTATTATTACTATTACTTGTTTCAAATAAGATTAACCATATGTGATATGTCGACATTATTGTTCACTTGTTTATCATCTATTTATCACTTATTTATTGTTTTCCGCCTGCCACTTATCATTTATCACTAATCATTCATTCAATTATTATTATTCACTAATATTCACTTACTAATTACCAAAATGTTATCCTTCCAGCAACAATTATTGGCCTTTTCTTATTATTATTTATCGTTACTATTTATTATTATTGTTATTACTATTATTATTGTTATTACTATATTATTATTATTATAATAATATTATTGTTATTATTATTATTATTGTCATTACTATATTATTACTTATTATTAATTGCTCCGAGTTATAAAGAAATTTTACTATAGTAATAAGATTTCACTTTACTAACCTTTCTTTCAGCTTTTTAATGTCTGTTTTGCATGTAACATTTTGACGTAACAAATCCATTCGTTCTGTTCGTAATTTTTCGACATCATTAAGAAGCTCATTAAGGCGTTTTACCTCTTCCTCACGTAATGGTACCTGATGCTCAGCACAAAAGCTACATGGTACACGATTCGAATGTACGACTTCTGTAGATGATAAAGACTCCTGTAAAATATTGCGATCAAATCAAATTTAAAAATTATGAGTTAAAATTAAAACGAAACATAAACGAAAAATGTAATAAGTGAATGAAGTTAAAATAATAAATGAATTAAATCAAAATAAAGATAATAAATTAACTAATAATTGAAACAAAGTAATAGGTTAAAAGCAATCAGTTTAACCAAAATAAAATAAAATTAAAAATAAACAAGGAATTAAAATAATAGGAAGACGTGAATAGGACAATAAGTAAAATAATAAAAATAATACTAGTATAATAAGAAATAGTAATTTGAAATAACGAAAAAAAATAATAAATCAAAAGTAATCAACAATTAATAAAATGGGTTCGAAAATGCTCATTTAATCGTTGCATATTCGCAGAGCAAAGATGGAAAATTTAGTCAAAGAAGCTAAGGGTTTTCATTTATTTTTGCATATTTTTCCTTTTTTTTATTTCTATTTTCATTAAAATTGAGATGTAAATGTCTTGCGGAGTTTTTTCTTCAAAATTTTTTCGTAACTTTCTTCCTATTTCCATTTTTTAGAACATCTTTCTGCCCGCTACTTCTGTAATTTTCATACATTACTCTCGCAGCAGAACGAATCAAACAAGTCATTACCAATCCGGTATCCGAATCATGTCCCATTTCGGTGCTCTCATTTTCGCCACTTGATAAATCCCATTCCGCATGATTATGCTTGCTTAAAATAATTTCACTTTTTTAAAGCTTCTTACACGCTATATAAGTTATATAGTTATGTAAGTTAGTAATGAAGCTACAAATGAGTATTCTTCAAATAAAACTTGAGAATTCTGTTATTCTGAGAAATTTCCAGATGAACAACTGAAGATAAAGGAAAAGAAAAATGGAAGTGATAAGATCTGATACCACAAATCGCCGATTTTTAATGATGTATTTTGAGATGGATATAAGAATAATGCGGATGAATTGTCAACACGGCTACCACTGTATGCTTCGTCCGGTTCGTGATGATGCAATGATCTAAAATAAGTTTTCAAATTTAATGAAATTATCTCATCGAAATAAACCAAAATTTCTAATTTTATTTTTTTTTCTAATGAAATAAAATTTGATATATGAAAGAAATTTTATCACTAATATTAACCTTTACTATATATGAAAGAACACAAAAAATAGAAACTAAGAAGCGGAATGCAAAGAAGAAGAACGAAAAGTGATTAAACACATTTTAATTTTTTGTAGATTTCTTTTTTTTCTAAAAAAAAAAGGAAAAAAAAAACAAATTTCGGTTAACCAAGAATTTTAAAATTTCTCATTATAAAATGAAATGAAGCTAATAAAACTCATCATCATTTGTGGTGAAATAAATTCAAGGATTAAATTTATCATATATATATATAATAACATGGACGAACAAGAGATGGAGGATACTTTTTAAATTCACTGGACGAATTCCGTTGCTGAATGCTACTTCCGGCTCCACTGGTTGATGTTGTTGAACTTCTGGAAATTGATTCACTACAGTTGTAAGATTTCCGGTTAGCATTTTTAGGACTGTTCAAAACAACTGTAGGTGTTTGTTGCGCAGGAGAGGATACTGTAACATCTTGTGATACTGATCGTGATCTGAAAGAAAATGCTATCATCATCATCTTGATAAAATCAGATTGATTTAATTAAAATCTTCGCATCATTTTTAAAATACAAGTACGAAAAAAAAAAACAATTAACGCAAAAAAAGAATTTACAATTTTGCACTTCCAATAAGAAGTTTAATTGAAAAACCGAAAGAAAAAGATGATGAATTCTTGGAATACAAAATAAATTAGCAAAAAAAGAAAAAGAAAAAAAATGGCTCGAAAATAGAAAAGGAAAAAAAAAACAAGGAAGCACGACAGAAATTTTGTATTTTCAAGAAAAAAAAAGACGAATACCGCACCAACAGATAAGTTATTTTCTATTTCTAATTCTTACCTTCCAGTTAAAACTTTTTTAACAGAATGGAAAATTCCTGTTGGATGTGAAATATTATCGGTTGTCTCCAGTAATGGTAAACCGTAAAATTGCGCTCGTTCTTTTAAATTCCCATAAAGTGCTTCGAGTAACGATGAACGTGTTCGCTCCTGCAAAAATTTAATAATTTTTTAAATATAATGATTTCAAGATAATTAATATGGATAATGAGTAATTATATAAAGAGAAGAATTTATATATGAAGGAAGGCTAAAGTGATATTACATAATGACATATATTTATCATAGATCAGAATTAACCGTGATAAAATTAGCCTCTGGATAATGGTTATTATAAAAAATTTAAAATTTAAAAATTCAACACAACTCTTACGGCAAGTTTGGCAAATTTTGTAGATTTATATGCAGCATTTTCAGCATTGATTAATTTAGTAAGGAGAAAATTACGGAATTCTTGACCCTTCCGAAAAATGGACGGTGCCGGAAGCGTAGGTCCGAAAAATGGCACATCATCACGTGCTGTTACAGACACCTGAAAAAAGCAAATAATGATGAAAAAAATGATAGAAAGCCATTAGAAAGTGAGGTGCAGAAATTTAAAATGATAATTAAGAGTAGCCTAAAATCGATATTGTAATGTTTGAGCGGAAGTGTTTTTTTTTTTTTTTTGCAGTAAAAGTAAAAAAAGTTCTTGAAAGTTTCCGAATTTTAAGCATTTCATTTCAGATAAACTTACACGATAGCGAACTTTATCAGTACATGGATCAATGGGTTGTATAACAATAAAAGCATGCAAAAAATTGCTCGCTATCATATCAGCTGAAAATGGTGTATTCTCCTCCTGAAATCAATTTCCAGTTCACTTTTGTGCCTTTTTTGAAGTGTTCCTTAACGTAATGATGATTAATTATCACGACTAATTTGACTGATTCATTGGGTCACTGATTAGCTGACTGTTTTTTCGTTCCTCAAATTCAACTAATTAGCACTCCTGCAATTAGCAACTTCAAAAAAAGCACCTGAAAAACGATAGCAACAATGTCATTTCCAATATGTCTTTTCCGTTGTAACTGTTGAGTATCACCAGCTGTATACGGTAGCATCGTCGAAATATGAAACATAATTTCTCGTTGACGAAATTGGCAATAAACGGATTCAATGCCAGTCTGACCATGTTGCGTATCTAATCCACCACGATAACCCTTTGAATTTATTTTATTCTTCTTATTGTTATTATTAATTACTTATTATTCATTATTGCTTGTCACTTATTGTTACTTGTTACTATTTATTATCATATTACTTATTATTTTTTATTATTCATTATGTCACGTATTGTTATTTATTATTAAACTTTTACTTATTCTTTATTAATCATTATTGCTTTCATTTGTTATTATTCATTATTTATCATGATTTGCTATTTGTTACCTGTTATTATTTATTAGCATCCATTATTCATTGTTATATATTTATTATAATTTATAATTTATTATTATTTATTATTGTTGCTATGATCATTATTATTTCCATTCTTTACCATAGTTATTACTTCATGAAAAATAGAAATTAATTATGGCAAATATAGCTTTGAACAAAGAGGCAATAAAATTAAGAATAAGTATTGCAACTAGAAATAACAAATGTAACTCGCCATTAGTATTAAACATTTGAAACATGATAAATGCAATGTTCAATTTAGATAAAAAACAAAAAATGTAATTTAAATTAATTAACAAATAAAAATAAAGCTAAATGAAAATAAACAATAATAACTAAATAAAATTGATGATAAATAAGTAAGCGAAATTATTATTAAATGAAAAAAATTGTAATAAAAAATAAAAGTAATAAATATAACTCTTTATATTAACATTAAATGTTTAAGATAGTAAAAAATAAACTCACATTTCAACCAATAATAAATGAAAGAAAAATATTTGAAGCAATTATAATGGTTGCATATCAGATAATAAAGACTCAAATCACTAGTAAAAGTTTTCACCTCCAATTCGATTATATATGAAACTTTTCCGCTAATAATTAATTAATAAAAAAAGTAGATGATTATGTGTTACGAAAAATATGAACTGAACTAGTCCCTAAATAGAGGCAATTTCATAAGTGATATTTAAAGAAGTTAGGTTTATCGAGTAATATAAACTGAATATTTAAAATAGATGAAAATAAAAAGGAATTGTAAGATTTCAGATACCATTTTTAACAATGATAATCATTTATTTATATCATAAATAAATTATTAAATTCGACAAACTTGAAAAAAAAAGAATCAATCAAATTAATGGAGTTATCTGCTAATTTAAAACTATTACATAACATTGAACTTCCAATTTAAAATAATTATTCAACAAAATAGGGTTATATATTGATGACAGAAAAGAATGCAAGACTAGCCTAGATTATCTTTCATAACGCTAAATCCCAAAGGAAAAGAAAAACAATAAGAAAAAGAAATTACTAAACAATTATTTGGTATGCTATGCTATCTTATATTTTTAATTGAAAACTCAAAGTTAGAAAATTAATTACTTTGAAATTCCTGAGCTCGATCCGATCACCAATAACATTGAGGAATTCATCAAAAGCATCTGAATATGTTGCATTTCCAAAAAGTTCCTCTTCTGTTGTCTAAAAGTGCAAGCTAAATTTTTATTATAATCAGTTAAAGTGACCAATTAATTATGATAAGCAAAAATATCTTAACACTGTGCTATCACCACAGGAGAACAATTATCTATCAGGCGTCTTCTTTTTTCCCTCTCTCTTTCTTTTTCAATTTCCCTTTTCCTCTTTTCATTTTCTTGCAAAAAAAGGACTGGAAATTTCATAAAACAATAAGTAAATAATTGAAATTTCAAACAACAACAACAACAACAAAGAGAGAAAAAAAAGAGGCAAAAATATTTGAATTTTACCTGTCCAAATCGTTGATAAACAACACCAAATTTATAGGTATTTGTTAGTACATGCTCATCATATTTCAAAATCATTTCTGTGCCACCTGGAAATGCTACTGGACTAAAACGATCCGTTGTCACTTCGTCACATAGAAGACGCGCCATACGACTTGCTGTCGGTCGATCTGCTAGAGCTGAAAGAAGAAAAAAAGTTCAATTTTTAATTTGGAAACTTTCAAAGTAATTAGAAAAAAAGGAAACCAAAAATCTAAGCATTAATATGTAAAAAAAAGAACTATAAATTCCATTGAAAAAAAAACGAAAAATTAAATTTAGTTTATTTATAACTCCTATAAAAAAAAGATATGCAGCTGATAAAAATTTAATCATTATTTTATAAAATTTATCACAAAAATTCAATCAATGAATGATTTACAAGATTTTTTAGCTCTATTAAGAATGAAAAAAAGGAAAAAAAATTTATATTTATGCAATTTTGTCTGTTTCATTCTTTTTTCTCAATTTACGTAACTTTAAAGCGATATTTTTTAATTTTTCCATATGTAACGTACGCAATTTTATAAAAGAGTGTACGTTACTTTTTCCCAGCATACGTACATTACAAATAAACCAAAAAAAAAGAGAGAGAGGGGAAATTTTCATAAAATTCATTTTCAAATTACCAGAAGCAGGAACGATTTCGTGTATTGTCCCGTGACCAGTTCGTAATATAATCCTAAAATGCTCCTGGGATGAAATAAGTTCCGTTCGTGCTGATAATACCAGCGGTCCTAGTTTGCTATCCATTGCATAAAAATCATGATGCTCCTGAATATTTTGTTTTTAAAGTAATTAATGAACAAAGTAGATTGAAATTGTGGATAACGGAAAGTGGGAGATATTGACTGATTATAAATCTGCTTCTGTATTGTATTCTTTCGCGTTCACTAATTATTATCATTAATTAATTAATTGCAAAGCTTCCTCGCATAAAGGAAGTCACAAGTTAATGAGTGCCAGAATTTTTTTTTTTTTACATAGAATTAAAGAAGCAATTAAAATCTAAGAAAGCCTAACTATGACAGCAACAAGTTATCATAGCTAATCAACAAGCAAGTAGTAGATAAAACGATTTTAGTAAAATATCTTTACTTTTTTTTTTTTTTTTAAATGAACTAATTGAACAAAATAACTTATTAGTTTGTTCATTCCAAAATCAACTAATTAATTTCTCAACAAGCAATTTATTTACTATTGTCTTTATTAATAAGCAATAAAACAGCAGTACAAGCTTGCCGGCTTCCTTTTAGCAATAAATAAAGCAAATATATTGGAAGTAATTCGAAGAATGAAATGATTAACAATCTTGCTTTTACCGACACAATAAGCTTATTCAAGAATGACCAATAATCTTGCTTTTACCGACACAATAAGCCTATTCAAGAATGACCAATAATCTCGCTTTTACCGACACAATAAGCCTACCCGAGAATGACCAATATTCTTGCTTTTACTAATACAAGAAGCTTATATAAGTCATTTCAAAAATGGCCGAATAATCATTAATAATTAGTCCACTTTTGCCCGTACAGTGAAGTTTGAATACAGCAATAAATTTTAAATAATAAATAAATAAATAAAGGAATTAAATTCTTAATTAAAAATTTACCCTGCCGACAAAATGTCGCCTATAGCAATGCGACGTATCGTCGGTTTCTAATTTCGACCGTGCACAGCTACTTGTTGCCGGACAACAACCAACAACTTCATCGTCAATATTAATTGTACAGTTGTTTACACCATCCATCCAATAACCACCGCCAGCAGGTAGAACGATTTGTGGATATGGTGCCGAATGTTCCAAAATCTAAATTTAGCACTGAGTAAAGAACTTATTTTTCACCTTTTTTAATTAATATAAAATTAAATTCATATTTAAATTTAGATATGTCAATAATGTTTGATTGTTTTATTGGAAAAACAATTTTGCAATGTTCATGAGTTTGTGATTAATTTTTGAGAAAACAAAATTACACCTTATGAGATTAATTCCAATTGGAAATTATAATTTCAAAAAAAAAAAAAATTCAAAAATCTTAAAAAAAAAAATAAATGGAATCAAAATTCATAGGTCAATTGTTAATATATTGCTTGAATGGTTGATTATTCTAATTCCCTTTCTTTTTTTTTTCGCTTGAATGTCTGTATGATATAATTTTTCCCTTTTTTTAATGCAAGATTTTTGTGCAATCAATCGGAAATTTTATAAAATGAGCAAAATGAAGTAAAAATTAACTTAAAAAAACCGAAATTAAAAAAAAAAAAGAAATTACCGCTGAAAAATTCACTCAATCAACGTCATCAGAGAAAATCAATGTATTATATTGAGTTTTCAATTTCCTGTTTTGAAATAATTTTTGGCTTTTTTTTAAAAATATTATACCTCTTTAATAGTATCTCTGGTCTTTATAATTCCTCGAGTTCCATCACATTGTGCAGTTGCACCGTTCTGAAATATAACAGTTACATTTTATCAGAAAAAAGGAAATGAAATATTAATATAATTTAGTTAAAACCAGCATAAAATAGAGAAAAATAATCTTTGTCGTTTATTAACTCATCAATTTCATAAAAATATGCATTTAACTTTTCAACAAAAAATAATACCACTGAAAAACTCTAAATTTCAAATAACGCAATAAGTGTGAATTCCTTTACTATTATTAATCTGATTTATTTGATCGATTTATCGATCATTATCTCACTGATCAAAATTCAACATTTTGATATCATTCATTTCGTTTAATTTATCTATTTACCGCATTTAAATGTATTATAGCTGATACTTCATAATTATGATACGATCTGTCATTTTAATTCATCTGTTTACAACACTAAATTAATCGATGTAGACACATAACTACGATAGAATTTGTTAAATAAATTGTCCAGTCAGTACAATTTTCATTTTTTAAATACTGACTATGAATTTGAGCGGAATTTAAAAAAAGAAAAAAGAACTTGTATATTTTACGAATTTCAAAAAAAATTTTTATGATCTCAAAATTTACATTAAAACTTTGCTGAAAGATGTCACAAAATACAGTTTATCTTACCGTGCTTTTATTAAATCATTTGATACCCTGCATAATACATTATTTATGGTGATAGAGAAAAAGGAAATAATAAATGAAAGATATAATGAAAAGAACACCTTCACTGTCACTAGGAAAAAAATAAATAAACATTTTAACACTTTTATTTAAAAATATCCCTATTACTAAATTTTAATATTGCATATTTTTGCACTTGAGAGAAAAAAAAGAACAAAGTAAAAATTATCCGTTTTAAATTTTTGAAAAGAAATCTCACATCGCAAAAACCGTAATCAACCGATTGGACTTCTGGTAAACGACGTAAATAATCCGTAGATTTTGTTGTACTTATCAATACCGGATTGCTAATTTCCGTTGATGTTAATTTACGTGGAAAAAACATATTTAATAAACTACGTGTTCGTCCAATTCTTGGATAAAAAATACTAAAACGTTGCGCCTCCTTCATGTTACGATCAGCTGTTAAAAGTTTTTCTGCTGCGGCAGCCATAAATCTAGCTCGATCAAATCTTGATTCTTCATATTGAAGAGCAATCCACTCATGATTATGATGATTCCAGTTTTGTCCTTCAGATTCAATATACCATGATGTTTCGGATTTAATTGAATGATGCTGTTGATCGTTTGGTAAAACAGAATTATTATCATCATCATCATCTTCATCATCATAATTATCATTACCAATATAATCATTATCATTTTTAACACTGGAACAAATGCATGTTTCACTAAGTGTAGCGGAACGATACCTTCTGGAACAGTGTAACTGATCATTCCGTTGTAACATCGAATTCGTCTCAGGTAATTCTCTACCATCACGTTGTAAGACGCACTCGAATGAATGATTTACTCGTAATTTCTGAGAATTTTCATTTAATGAATCAAATGAACGAAGCATTTGATGCACAGACGGTTGAATTCTGATTGCACTCTGTTTAAATGATCCATTTATGAATTTCGGTTTCCTAATATTGCATCTCGTTGATTGTTGAGCTGAATCACTAATTAATCGGTTGAAATGATCCGCGGAAAAGTGCTTTTTCATTGATAAACATTGATGAACATTATTGTGATAAGTTGAATTGCTATACAAATCGTTCGCAATACCATCACTATTATCATTGCTGTTACAATGATATGAATTATCAGCATTGCTGGTATTGTTATTTGATGATTTTCCAGAATTTAATTTTAATCTGGATTTACTTAACAAATTTGTCATTCGATTAATAACAGTAGCAGTAGTTGTAGTGGTAGTAGCAGTAGTAGCAGCTGCAGGATTAGCAAATTCAGTATTTGTTGTTGTTGCTACAGTTGTCGTTTCAGCAGTGGTGAATGATTGCTGAGACATTTCATGAAGTAATGCTTCTGAAACCCATTTGTACTGATCAGGAGATCGAATCATCGTCGTAGATGATCAATTTCCATGAATTACCAAATATAGCTGAATGATAATGCTATTTCGACAAAAAAAAGCACATAGAAAGAGGATTAAAATTAACATTCGAAAAGCTGCAGAATTTAATATTTCAATCAAAATAGCAGTAGCAGCGAAATAGCAATAGTAATTTGGTAGTAAAAATAATTTAATAATATCAATTAAATGAAATAATAACAACAAAAAATATTGATAACAATTAATAATGTTTTTTTTTTTTTTGAGGCTAGCTCTGTAAGTGGATGTTGAATGTTTACAGAAATAAAGGTGATAAAAAGAAAAACGATATCAGTTATTGAAGGAACTGACATCCTGTGAAAATAAACACAAAAATATTAATTATAGCAAAAAGTTCGAGAGGAAAAATGAAAAATAAATTAAAAGATTCAAAAAGAAAGAGAAAAAGGGAGGGGTTAATAATATATCAAAAATTTATAAAATAACATGGAAGCAATCTTTTACAATAAATTAAATTGGTTAACAAATTACAATAATTTGAATGACGCTAACTGTTGGATAGGATTCATCTCAGCAGAAATACTGAAAATAATAATTGATAACAATAACAATAGCAACAGCAGTAGTATAGCAATAGTATCAATAACAATAACGCAAATAACCTTGGTAATATTAATATTAGTATAAAAATAAAAACAACTAATAATAATAATAATAATAATAATAAAGTAATAATGAAGACGATTTTTTAGTAATAATAGGACAAATCGATAGTAGCTGAAATGGGATATATTAGTTGATAACAGTATTGCCAGGTGTATACACGGATGGATATATTTTTAATTGATATTTGCCGTTTCAGATAAAAAGGACAGGTATAAAAATTTTTGTTGGTAAAGAAAAAGAAAATGAAAAATGAAAGTATGAATTTGTTGAAAGTAATGAAAAACGATAAAAATATTTTGAGGCAAAATGTAAGAATTTAAAGTGAAATGAAAAGATGGAAGGAAAAAAGAATGAAAAAAGAATATTATATAGAGCGTAAATAAACAAGAAGATGAATAGGTATTATCGCTGTTATGAAAAATTTAATTTAATTTCATTTTTTTTTTTTTTTTTTTAAAGAAAAAAATGATAGAATCAGTTTTTTTTGTCTTCAATTTAAAATTTATATGGATGAAATTTGGAAAAAGAAGCAAATTTCTTTGGCCATTTATCTTTAAGAATTTTTGGAAATAACTTATGGAAGTAGTGAATGATTATCATAAAATGCATAGTCTGTACGGATTTACTTATGATTTCCGTGACATATAACATAAAAATTTATTACTGGAATCTTAATCCATCGATGTATCAGTGATATGATAAGAGACTAGAGAAAATAAACGGGAGTGAGGAAACTAAAACTTCAGGAGAAAATAAATTAAATTTTCATTTTTACCAATCAAATTTGATTTTCTCTCTCCCTCTTCCTCTTCCCAAAAAAGAAAAGGGAAGAACGAAATTTCCGTTCCTGCATAATAATTTTACGCAAATAAATCGAAGTTCAGTGTGTAGTAATCAAAAAAATAATAATAATAATAATACTAATAATAAATATTTTTAAAGCAATAGAAAAAAAGAAACTCGTTCTTTCTAAAATAATTTTTTTGAAACAACTTATTGAAATTTTTGATAGAATAAAAAATTTAAGGAACCAAAATTAAATGCTTTAAACGAAATTTTTTCATCAAAGTGTAACTTAAGCATTTAGCAGACACCTCTGCACTATCGCATTGGAAAGGGAAAGTGAAAGGAGGAAGCTGATAAATTTTTCTAAATTTAAAGGTAGCCCTCCTAGAAAATCGAACAACTTTTTCCTTAGTGTTAAGCAAAATATAACGGCAAAACGAAAAAAGAAAAAAAAAAAAATTCAGTCTTTTTTTCTGTCTTCTGTTTCACAAAGTATTGAGAAAATTTGCCAAAATTTTAAAATAAAATTTTAGAACTAGCCAAGAAATGGCACCATTTAATATACAATTTTTATAATTCCATTGAAAAAATTTTCCCAAACAGAATTTAAAAAATTAGTCAATAATTTTCAGTGTACTTAATATATGAATTTTTACTAAATGCATTGAAAAAATTCCAATAGATTTTTATAAAGATTCAAAATTATCCAAAAATAAAAAAATATAGTATCGCTGAATAATTAATGCTTCATGAAGTAGTTAGTATTAGTGAAATTTTTCTTCATTGAGTGGGAATTTTACAAAATTTCCATTTAAATAAATATATTTAGTAAACAAAATTAAAAAAGTCGGCATTATTTCATTAATCACTGAACTAAAAGAATACTAAATTGTCATTAGTGAGAATTTTTCAAAGTTGAATAATTTTTACCTTCGGCACTAATTGATTAGCTAACTTCATAAATTAGGACTAAAATGAAAAAAATGTCTCTATATAGTTGCAAGCTAATATTTTGGAAAATCTGAATTTTGACAAAATTTACTGATAGTTGGCAAATTTTAAATTTTAGTTGCTTAAATGAGCAGTTCGCATTAAATGAGCAGGCGGAAAACGAAATGAATTTAACTCTTCCAAAGCTGACAATTTCGAAATGATATGTTTAAAATATCTAAAAGATTAAAATGTTCATAAAATAGAAATGTTTTAATACTAAAAATACCTTAAACTTTTTTCTTCTTTTTGTTCAACCAAATTTATGGTAAGCAAATTAATAAAACAATAATTGAGAATTTGAAAACTTCTCTTTAAATATGATAATGCTTCAGTGAAAAAATAAATTCAATCATCAATAAAGAATAAAAAATGATTCAACAATTTCCGTTTGAAAAAATAGGGTAAAATTTTTTAAATTTCTGGGTAATAAGGTAAATCTGTAAAGTACATCATTTGAAAAGTCCAAACAAAAAATCCTTTTCTTTTATAACTCAAACTAAAAAAATTAAGAAAAAAAAGATCTTTTTTATTAAAAAGGAAAAGATAATACACGAAATAAAAATTACACATATTCATTTATGAAAAAGAAAAAAGGAAGATTGCTTAATTTCAAATTTCAAACTGAAAGTCCAGAAAAAAAGAAAAAAAACCAAAATCAATTGGCAATTTTTTTGATTTCAAATTAAAAATCCACTCCAAAGCAAGAAATTTTAGAAATGAAACATAGCTTTTTTTTTCAATTCAAATTAAGCAATTAAAATAGAAATATTTCAAAAAAAAAAAAAAATTTAAGGAATACTTCAAAATGAAAAAATTATCAATAGAATTAATTTCTGCATAGAATTAATGCGAAAATATAAAATAAAATCATTTTTTTTTTGTTGATATAAAATGAAAAAAAACAATTTATACATATAATATAAAACTGTACACAATTTAGACATATAAATAATATAAAAATCATTTGCACATATAGATTTTGTATTTCATCGAAAAATTTTTTTATATGTATATAAATTGTTTTATGAAAAAAAAAAAAAAAAAATGACCGATTAATTTTCGATTTTCAATTAAAAATTCAAAAAGCATTCAAGTGTAATTTTCAATCTCAACAATGTACAATGATGATTAACGAAATGGAAAATGAAAAGGTATATGATAAACATATTATTATCAGTTATATTTCTTATTGTCATAAAAATTATCATTTGATGAAAATAATCTATGAGAGAGAGAGAGAGAGAGAGAGAGAGAGAGAGAGAGAGAGAGAGAGAGAGAGAGAGAGAGAGAGAGAGAGAGAGAGAGAGAGAGAGAGAGAGAGAGAGAGAGAGAGAGAGAGAGAGAGAGAGAGAGAGAGAGAGAGAGAGAGAGAGAGAGAGAGAGAGAGAGAGAGAGAGAGAGAGAGAGAGAGAGAGAGAGAGAGAGAGAGAGAGAGAGAGAGAGAGAGAGAGAGAGAGAGAGAGAGAGAGAGAGAGAGAGAGAGAGAGGAGAGGGAGAAGAGAGAGAGTGAAGTAAACAAGTGGGGAAAAGTGGGGAGGAAAAATATGAGAATAAGGGAAAGAAGGGAGCTTAATTTTGATTTCGTCAATAGACGACTAAAAGAGATTAGATTTTATAGAAATTTAATAAAAAAAAAAGAGAGGAAAAGGAAGTGTGAAAAGTGAAACTGAATAAAAATTAAGTGGCAAAAACTAAATAACAGAATAAGAAAGGGAAGAGAAGAGGAAAAGAGTGGTAGAAAATAATTCAACAAAAAAAAGGAATGAAAATTGTTAAATGAAAAGATGCAAAAAACTGAAAAATTAAATCAACTCAAAATGGTATGCAACAGTGCATGAGTAATAATGAGCTATCGGTTCAAGCTCTGCTTGTTAGTTATTAACACTAATTAATTAGGAATGAAATTAGATTGCTGGATTTGTTGCACAGTTAATTAATTATGTCAAATTTGTTAGTGAAATTCAATTGTAGTAGTGCAATTTTCGTTTTCTTTGCATGTATGCAAATATTGTTCAGAAAATAATTTTTTATTTCGTTAATACATAATTACCACACTTCATTTTTTTCTTTTGTTAAATTTGTGTTGGATTTTTATATGAAAATGACCCTCTTAAGTTTCATTTTTTTTTTCTTCATTTTAATAAAATAATGTTAAATTTTTTGTTTTTTTTTCTTTATTCAATTTTTAATGAGAAAACTGTCATTTGCAAAATTTTTGTTTCGATAAATTTATCGCCAAAAATTTTGCTCTTTCCTTTTCTAACGAATTTTTGTTAATTTTTACCCAAAAAAAAGTTTTTTTTGATGATTTTGGCAATTTATATCCAAAATTTTTAGTTAAGAAATTTACACTAGAATATTCTCTGAAAAATTTGAAATCAAAATATTGATTCTTTTTTGGAAGTTTAACATCCGAACCAAAAAAAAAAAAAATTAATATAAATTTCTTTGTGCAAAAATCACCACCTAAAAAGTCGTTTTTTTTTCTGACAAATTTAACTGAATTCAAAATATGGCCGCAAATTTTTGACTGTTCAGAAAAGAAAGAGGTCAAAAAATAAATTTAATACAAATATAAATATATGCACATTATCATTTGCAGTATTTAGAATATTATTATTGAAATAATAATAATAATATTAATATTAATAACAGAATAAAAAATAATTTCAATAAGAGAGATGTTTCTTTCTTTCTTTTTAACTTATTGAGCAAAATTTCCACTTTCAATGTGTTTCTTACAATTTTCATACAATAAGAATGTTATGTTTAATTATCCAAAACTAATAAGCTCATTCACAGATCACAAGTTATCAGAAGTGTTGAAAATGGCATTTAAATTTTTTATACTGTTATTGCTATTAAATCACTTTCATTCCCATTTTTTCTTTGCTAAATTTGCAAACAAAAACTAAAAATTAAAAAGCGCTAAAACTGTCTACCTGTTTGTGGTGAACTTGTTCAAAAACTGAGCTCATTACGATTGAGATTATATTTGGAGAGAAAGAATAAATTTCAGTTAATGAATTTGAAAAATTCGATATGATTCCAATGAAAAATTAATTTCGCAAAATTGATAAAAAGAAGAGCATATGTTAGAGTACAAGAATGAAAACTTGCACAGGAATTTAAGCATCAAAGTTTAGACAATTAATGAAAAACAGAAAAAGATCGGTCAAGTTGTATAAATGACTGAAATGAAATTGCCAAATCTGAATTTTTATTATATTAACAACTCTTCTTTAAGATTTTAAAATTCCTCTATGGAAAAAATCTAAAAACATGTAGAAAGCATAAATTAGAGAAATGAATACGATTCATCCGTATCAGCAGAAAAAGTAATAATAATGATAAGATTCATATAATCATCCTTATCAAATAACAATAAAGAGAATAAATGCTGTAGTAGCTCGAATTATTATTACTATAATCATTTATAACTCTCATTAATTACTAATCTAATCAGTTCATGTGAAAAATACACTCAAGTAATGAAAAATAAAATGATATGAGACATTATTATTACTCATTATTATTATTTATTATCATTAACATTATTATTTATTATTATCACTTATTATTACTACTTATTATTATTGTTTATTATTATTTATTATCATTATTATTTATTAATATTGTTTAGTATTATTATTTATTATTATTTATTATCACCATTATTTATTATCATTATTATTTGTTATCACTACTATTTGTTATCATTATTATTCGTTATCATTATTATTTGTTATCATTATTATTTGTTATCATTATTATTTGTTACCATTATTATTTGTTATCATTATTATTTGTTACCATTATTATTTGTTATCATTATTATTTATTATCATTATCATTTATTATCATTGTTATTTATTATCATTATTATTTATCATTATTTTTTATTATTGTTATTATTTATTATTATTATTAATTATTATTTATTATTATTATTTATTATTATTATTTATTAATATTATTATTTATTATTATTATTTGTTATTATTTATCATTATTATTTATTATTATTATTACTTATTATTACTATTTATTATTATTTGTTATTATTATTGTTTATTATTATTATTATTTCTAATTACTATTATTTACAATTGTTATTATTTATAATTATCATTATTTATTATTATTATTTATTCTCATTGTTATTTATTATTATCTTTGTTATTATTATTATTATGAAATACAATCCGGATGATATCATCATGATAATTGGGAAGAATTATAAATTTAGTAATAATTACTGACAGTGATAAGTCATAACAGCATGTTACGATAATAAGTGATGAAAATAATAATAATAGTAATTATCATCAATAATCATGAACAATTATAAGGCTAATATGAGGAACTATAAATGGTTAAAGTAGCAAAGTAAATAATAAATAATAATAGTGATAATAATTGTTTATATGGACAGAAAAGAGGAAATTTAAACTACTGGAAACAATAAATATTGAAAGAACTTGTTTTATTTAACATCACAAATTTTTACAAAAGCTTTTTACAAAAATCAATAGAATAAATATGAAAAAAAAAGATTAGTAAAGTAACATTCTCTTTCTTTCTATTTTGTTTATAACAAAAATTTTTACTCTCAAGCAATTTCTATATTATATTTTAATTTAACTTTTTAAATTGAATATATTTATGATTAATTATAAAAATTTATTTATTCTAAATTTGTTGCTATGATTAAAAAAGCTTTCCGTGTAATGATATAGACAAAACATGCTAATTTACAAAATTATATATTTTCTTATCAATACTGCAACAGTTTATAATTATCTACAAGCTGCCTGCATCAGAATCAAGGCATATAGTATCGCCTAAAATTTGTCTTTTATTTCTTCTAAAATTAGTCTGCTATTTGTATTTATTTAGTTTTATATTTTTTGAAAAAAAAGCGGTTAGGTGATGATTTAAAATTAAAAATCGTTTAGATTCTGGATAAAATTTTTAATATTATTTGAAATCTCGACGAGAATTCCCATGAATTTAATAGTTGCTTCGTTTATGAAGTTTGCAGGTTTACAGGCATGAGATTATTTATGTAAGCAGTGACAAAATTCGCTGAGCCTAAATTAACCTAAATTTAATCTTTTTTGCCAAGTCTAATAAATTTAACAGTGGAAATAGTAGTAAAATTATTAATAAAAATAACAATTTTAATAGTTGATAATAACAACGATAATAATAATTAATAATAAGAGTGATAACAATAATAGCAGTACCATAAATAATAATAATAACAATGATAAAAAATAACACACGATATTATTATTATTTAATATAATAAATAACAATAGACAATAAAAACAGCAAATAATGATCATTAATTCTAATAAAAAAAAAAAATAAACAGTAAATGTAAATAATAGTAAATAATAAGCTAAATAATAAATAATAATAATAAAGTTCACAATTACCCCATAAAATCACTACGCTAGAAGGTTTAAGGCTAATTTTATTGTTAAACATTTAAACATTCTTAGTGAACTAAAAAAAAAAAAAAAAGAAAAAAGAAAAAAAACATGAAAGAAGGAAAAATACACTAAAATTAATACATTTTAAATCTAACGGTACAATTTGCGCTTTTCTTTTATTTTGTAAAATATTTCTATCATTTAGTTTAGTGTAATAATACCTTACAAAGTAGTCTCAATTTGTTTAAATGTTTTATTACAAATCACTTTTTTTTTTGAAATTCATTTTCTTTTTAGTCAATTTTGAAAGACTTTTTTTCTGACATATTTGCAGTGATAATTTTGCTGTCAATTTTTTTTTTTGTTAAATTTTATATGGAAGAAAGAAAAGCAATAAGAACAGAAAAAAGGGAAAAGAACGAAAATTCTGTTAAATTTTAGACGCTTCTTTAGATGTTTTAGTCTTAATTATATTCTAAAATGCAATTTTATGCAAATTTAAGCGAGCAAACTGAATGGAAATTTCTGCTATGAGAAAGTTTATAAGAGGAAAAAAGAAATAATTTCGAAAAAAAAAATGAAATCAAAAATCAAAAAAGGAAAAGGAGAAAGGAAATGAACTAACATGAATATCAGGCATTTCACATCGCTGATCGTCTAATCGTTGACTTTGCATTCGTTCCAAAAATGCCAAGAAATCGTTCGACTAAATTTATTTTCAAAATGAAAATTTCGATGTAATTTAAAATAAAAGCTAAACAGCAAAAAAAAAAAGTGATGCCTATTTTAAAATATTAGGAAATAAAATAAATTAAATTAATTCCTCATCGACTAAAAGTTTTTTTTTTTCGTTTTGTACAAAACATGACAAAATATAACCGAATTAAAAATTATAATAACTGTTTCATATAGAATGTCATGAAAAGTTGTTGCTTTCTCCTCTTTTTTTTACGGAAAATAAATAAGATTAAAAAAGTTTCAGAAATTTTATCTCATATAAAAAAAAAGAGTTTTCTCGCAAAAATTCATCCAAATTGATGATAAATTTCACAATGCCAAATTTTCCTCGACCTTGAATTATTAATTTATTTTCTGTTTACCTTTCCCATACACTACCTATGATATTTGTACCTTCTTCATATTATTAATAACTATCAAAAAGAAAAAATTAAAAATATATATGTATATATTTAATTTTTTAAATATATTTTATATATTATTTATTTCTTAGTTTAATAAAAAAATATATATATATTTTATTAAACTATATATATACATATATATTTTATATATATTAGATCAAAAAAAAATTACTTTTAGTCATTAGCCTGGCGTATTCGAATTAATTAAAGTATCAAACTTAAACTTGAAATAAATAAGTTGATAGAAGGAGATGGAGAAAAAAAAAAGAAGTCAAGAAACAGACTAAAATTATCACTGCTATTATTTATTTCTTAGTTTAATAAAATTATCATTTAATTCATTTCTTTCCAATAAAATTATTGGAAAAAATTACAATTATCATTATTAAGTTATCATTGAAACTATCATTCGTTCTTTTCTCATAAAATAATTAATTGTGAGAGAATGCTTCCTTCAACTTTTTGTACTATCAAAAATGTAAAAAGCTTATCAATGGGAAAAGTCATTAAGCTTATGAGCTACTTTGGAAATAAAACAGATTATTATGGAATTATTTATTATAAATGATACCGTTAGATCCACGTTGCTATGGAAATTAGCATTAGTTCGCCGATTTTTGGCCATCATAAATAAGCTACTACCACCATTATTGCTATCATCATTTTCTCGCTGTAATGACCCCTTATCACTGATAGCTGATGCATCTTTATTTAGCATTAGTGAATCGCAATTTGCCGAATTACGTCTGCAACAAAAAGAAAAATAAAATAAAAGAATAAAAAAAAGTTGAGAATAAAACAAAAAAAAAAAGAAATCAATCAATGAACATAAATTTATTAAGACTTCTGCGAAAATTTTCCTTTTTCTACTTCTTTTCTTTAGACCTGAATTTTTAAAACAAATTAACTGATTAAAATTAATGCACACCAATTAAAATTAATGTACGCACTATATATATATAAAAATATATATATATATATATATATTTTATATATATATATATATATAGAAAAAATATCTATATATATATAAAAATAAAAAATATCTATATCTATCTATATATATATATATATATATATAGCATTTAAAGGAGAAAAGAAGACAAATAAATATATTAATCCATTAAAATTTCATGTAATCAATAAATTAATTAATGATTTGAGGCCTTTTCCTATTCAACTTTTCCCCAAACTAAAATTTCCAATTATGCCAACNATATATATATATATAGCATTTAAAGGAGAAAAGAAGACAAATAAATATATTAATCCATTAAAATTTCATGTAATCAATAAATTAATTAATGATTTGAGGCCTTTTCCTATTCAACTTTTCCCCAAACTAAAATTTCCAATTTTGAAAATTGAAAAAGAAGAGGAAAAAATCAAGCGGTTAATTAATTAATTCGAATTCCGCAAAAAAATCATTCGTTTTTGATTTAAAATTTTAAAACTAACAAATAGATTAGCAGCTGAAAAGGATATATTTTATGCAAAAATTTAGTAGGCTAATTAATTTTAAGATAAGAATGAATATATATCAAGCAAATTTCAATTCATTTCCAATAATATGCAAAATTTTTATCTTTTTTTTCATTTTTTTTTTTTTTAAATTCTAAATTTCACTTTTAGTCAGTCAGTATGTTATTGGAGTTACGAAGTGCATCTTCCAAGTAAAAATATTAAATTAAATTTGACAAACTTGAAAAAGTCTACATGAATTACTTCACTTAAATGATGCGAAAAAATTTGAAAATATAAAGTTATTAAAAAAATCATCATACTGTTTATTATACTAATGCAATAGAAGTGAAAATTTCCAAAAATTATCGACAATCATTAGGCATGTGAAAATTATTTTAATTTAAAATGAAGTTAGTAGTTAGTAAAGTGTGAAGAGTGAAATTAATCAGCCGTTCTGGGTAAATTAGTTGTTGACGACATTGAAATTGGATAAAATTTGACCTCACTCAAATCATTCGCTAATAATGAGTATTTCGTCAATATTCAACGACAAATGACAATAACGGAAATTAACTACGGCAAAAGTTGTTTCGAACAGAAATTAAAAGCAGTAGCTAAATTAACACTTGATCACTTTAAAAAGAAAAAGTGTGAAACTGAAATGTTGAAACTGCAGCAATATTCGGCTGTGTAGACAAATTCGTACTCTTTACCGTTTTACTGGATAACAGTTCGTCATTTCTGTCAAATTTAAATATAAAAGGTAAATTAATAATTCCCATTATGGATATTTGGTTCTTTTAAAGCTTAGCACATTCATTCACAAAAAAAAGTAACGATGTGATATTTCGAGCTAATGCTAGCTTCTTTCATTAGCGAAACATGCTTATTTAAGCTAACAATTATCAGTAAAGCTATCAATTTGAAAATTTAATATGTTTGAATCTTAACATGAAAGTTTAATAATTTTTTCAACTCTATTATTTATTCATACTCAAATTATTGTGAATGAAAAAATCACAAAAAAAAGTTGTAAATGGAAGAGATATCAAGGGAAAAGATAACTCGTAAAATCTGGCAATGATAATATGAAAAAAAAAAGAAAATCAAAACTAAATAAGAAATTAGCAAGAGAAAGCGTGGATTGGTGCGGTAAAATGTGGGATACAGAGATGAATGATAATGCGGGTTATAGTGAAAGAAAGCATGTAAGGTGATGTTGGAGAGCATTATACAAGGGAAATCGGAGAATACGAGGTATAAAAGTGATAACAAAAAGTGCAGGATATGCAGGAGGTATGAGATGATAAAAGTGCAGGATGTACAGCTGATATGAAGTGATAACAGAGAGTGCAGGATATACAGCTGATATGGAGTGATAACGGAGAGTGCAGGATATACAGCTGATATGGAGTGATAACGGAGAGTGCAGGATATACAGCTGATATGGAGTGATAACGGAGAGTGCAGGATATACAGCTGATATGGAGTGATAACGGAGAGTGCAGGATATACAGGTGATCCTGATGAATGATAGGATATATGGGAGATGTAGGAGAGTGCGGTACAGGAAAAGTGAAAGGAAAAGGGACCAATATGTATCATCGGTTAGGAACAGATGGTCAAAATATGGGTACAATGAAAGAATGGAACGACGAATTTTAACTAATATATTAAAAAAAAATTGAAAAAAAAAATTACTCATTGAAAATTTTGATGAATCATAAATAATATTTCGTGACATTTACATTTCTGTTACTTCTATTGCTCTACAAGAAGAGGAAAGAGAGGGAATAGAAAAATAAAAACTTTGTTTTTTTTTTTGTGATAAATGATAGTAAAATTAAGTGATAAATGATAGTGGAATTGTAAAAAAAAAAAAAAGAAAACGAAACAAAACAGAAATATATTTTATTTTGCTTTGAAGCTATTTGCGATAATAATTTTTCGCTTTTTTTTTCCTCAAACATATGGCATTTCGATATTTATTAATTTAAAAAAAGAAAGAAAAATCGAAAGAAAAGGAAAAATTTATTGTTAAAATTTCATAAACTTAAAAAAAAGAACGAAATAAATGAGAATGCTAAAAAGATATAAAGGAAAAAACAAAAATAATAACAGTAAAATATTATTTAATAACTAATGAATCTCTTTTTTTTTACTTTNAAGAACGAAATAAATGAGAATGCTAAAAAGATATAAAGGAAAAAACAAAAATAACAGCAAAATATTATTTAATAACTAATGAATCTCTTTTTTTTATTTCTCAGCTAGAACAATTAAAATTTTTTTTTTTTTGATTATAAAAAAGGAAATGCTGGAGGCAATGAATGGCTAAAATAGTTTTTGCCATTGGAAAAATAAAAAGTAAAAAAGGAAAACAAAGCGTTCATTGAAGTGACAAAACTTGAAATATTAATGTACAATCATTAAATTTTTCAGTAAAATTACAAAATACAATTTTTAAATAATTTTATTTTCCATTTTGGATGAATAATAAGTCAATGAGTAGAAGGAAGTTAATAATTAGATTCCTTCCCCCACCTGTAGCTTCTCTATTTTATGGTACACCTATAACAGTGCGAAATTAATCAGTTTCAATATGCGGAAAATATCACTTTTATCTTGTGCTTCTCTTTTAGTTTTTTTTTTTATATTTGATGGGATGATAACACTAAAATTTTGATCAGCTTATCAAATTTTAACCATTGCTACCTGTGTAACATCTGTATTTTAAGATAGCACAATTAAAATACTGATTAGCCTAACAACTTATGCGAAAAAAAAAAAAAAGGCATCAATTTTACCTTTCATCTACTTCTAGCTCTTGTATTTTACGGCATTATGTAGGTGAAAGGAAAAAAAAAAAGTTTGGCTTTTGTATAAATATGGCTCGTACAAAGAGATTGTAAGATTTCTTGTTGAACAAATTGTAACAGTTGTCGTCTAGCAAATCATTTAAAATCCTTTCCATTCCATCAAAGAGTTCGCCGCCTTTTAATTCTTTCTTTCCACTTTGCCATCATCTAGCAATTGATTTTGAACCACGAAAATAAGATTTATCTCACAATAAAATTACTGTTTATTGGCTAAATTTTGTAAAATTTTAAAAACTTGACAAGAATTTTCGTAAAAAAAGAAAAAAAAAGAAAAAACAGAAGAAGGAAATTACTTTCATTTTTAACATTTATATAATTTATTACAAATGGCATGTGTTATTTATAATAAATTTGAATGAAAAAATGCAGTAAAAGAAAACAGCATTTATTGAAGAGAAAATTAACACAGATAATTATTTGTTTTAAACTGATAATGAGAATAATAATTATAAGAACAAGATTAAAACATTTAGAAGCATTCATTTATTATTTGGTTCATTCGGAATAAAATAATATATATATATAATTTACTAAACATGCATGATTAATTACATCGAGTCAAGGTTTAATTAATTAAGTTGAATCAACGATATTATTCACCAATAAATAAAATAATGAAATTTGAATTTTATTAAAGTAATCAAAGAAGGGCAGTTTTTTAACTGCTCAAATGCTCAGCTCATTAATGTGAATTTTTGAAACATGACTTCACGTCAGTTTCAAATACAGCTGAATATATCTAGTAGCAGCGTAAACGTACGTTAGCTTCAATGACTTGACTACTAACTTAACTTACGTCAACTTCAATATTTCAAAGATTATTAATATTAATTTGAGCTTAAACTAGTTAAACGATTAATACTAACTTAAATTTGAACCAGTTTAAACAATCTAAATATCTTGAATAGTGGAAGTTGTTAACAATAAAATAAATAAATATATGGTATGATTTTAAATATGTGCTAATTTTAATTACTAATGATAAATGGAACAATTAATCATATAGGATAGTACCAAACAGATCAATTAAAAGTGACAGTAATTAAAAAAAGTATCGATCCGCTAATTTAAAATGATTTCAAATCGAATAGAAGAGAATGGAATTGTTCAATGGAGAAGAACAACTAATTAATTTAGAATGGTACTGATTCATATGGAAGGAATTGCTGATTAATAAATTTATAGTGATATTGATCGGCTAATGGAATCAATCAGAAATGATACTGATCAAGAAATCATGAATATCAATCGATTAATCTAAAAAAAATGATATCAATCGATTAGTTTGAAAAAAAAAAAAAAAAAAAATTTTACCAAGGCGATGAATTGGATCGGAACGAATGAGTAATCATTGTTGTAAGCAGTATGAATGATAAGTGTAAATCACGAGCTAATTTTATCAGATTACAATTTTTTTTTATCTTCCTGTCTTTTTATCCCTTCGTCTCTCTCTTCCTTTCTCTCTCTCTCTCTCTCTCTCTCATATCCTCTTTTCTTTTTCTCCGTATGCACCCACTGAATGTACAAATTTATAGCAAAGCAATTTCCTTTTTTTTTTTGAATTTCTTTCAAAAATGCATAAATTTTCAGATAGAAATTCACTGAAGTAATGACCGTACGTGAAAATCCACGCGCGCACGAATTCGCACGTGTATTTGCTTGCACTCACGTACGTATATGTGTGTGTGTGTGTGTGTGTGTGTGTGTGCGTGTATTAATATGAATGAATGAAAGTCACAGCTTATGTACGTATCAAAGGTGCATATTACAGATACGTGCGTCTGTGTCACTATTTCATTTTATGTTTGTCACGATGATTCAGAACGTGAAATTCTTTAAATGCTACTATTGAGGAAAGACGAAAATCATAGGAAAAATCATTTATTTTATTCCTTTTTTTCTTTTCTCACCAAAATTCTTTTTTCAGTTCAGAAAAAATTTTAAATTGTGAAAATTTTTTACAATAATTGTTACAATTTCAAACTTTATTATAGCAAGCAAAAGTTGCCGGATTTATTTATTTTTACTTACTGGCAAAAATTGATCAAAAAGTTTAATTTTATTAATGTTAGGAAATACTTGTAAATAATTAGTGTTAAATATTTTATAAAATGTTTGAAAAAAAAAATGTTTTACCAATGATAACAAATATCATCACCGGTTACATTTTAATTGTTATCATTACTGAATATATCGAAAATTCTTAGAAAAATTTTTCACTAATACCTACCTTATTTATTTTTATAAAATAAAAATCTTACAATATTTACCACAAAACTTTTTTTTGCTATTAATAATTAAATTATCAATAATTTCTCTATGTAAATATAATACACATATTTTGAGTATTTCAAAACATAATTACTTATAATTGGTGTAAATTATTGATAACTGAGAAAGGAAACGATTAACTGGTATGAAAAGCTATTTCAGCCACTGATATGAAACATTTTTCATTGATATTTTTAGGTGAAGTAATTTGATATATCTAAACAGGTGTAAGCAAGCAATCGGGATGAATGTGAAGGACGTTCAAGGTAGAATGCGATGAGATTGAAGCTTAACAGGTGTTCCCAGTATTGCTATATTATGTGATTATATTCTCAGTTCGTATTTAACAGATGGTAACAGTATTAGAAATTAATATCAATTTAATCATTAAATGATAATGGAATTTAACACAATGAAATTAAATAAATGTTTTAATTAAACCCAGTATGAAATGCATTTAACTTTGGTTTTTCAAATACTATTATCATTCCTGAGAGCACATGCTATTATTATTCTTAAACTGAATGTACGCATTAAATTTTGATAATACTTAATCAGTATATTGATATACAATAAATATTGAATCTAAATTAATATAGCACAACTTATTAACTAAAATCAAATGACCATATTCAATTTACAAGTATCAATATGCTGTATATGTATTTGAAAAAAATTGATTACGAGAATTATTTTAAATTCATTATACATGTATATCGAAATACAATATGCTTGTAACAAAAATGCATTACAGTTCAGTTTCAGTTTCACTACAGTGAATGGAAAAAGAGGTTGAAACTTTCTTGTGTAGAAGGAAGCAGATAGGAGAGGGAAATGAGGGAAATTTAATTAGCATTTTTTTTTTCTTTAAATTTAATGACTGAACTTCATATAACATTCAGCTAAAATATATTTATCATTTTTTTTCTTTTTTTTTTTGCAAAAATTTTTGAAGAAACCAAAATTTTAATAAAAATCTCTAAGCAATAATCTATGCATATTTTTACGGAAATAATTTCCCGTTTACTGCAATGAAATTAATGGAAAAGAAAAAAAATAATAATTTAACTGCCCTATCAATCTTACAACAGTAGCAATGAGAACAGCAACAGTAGCCGTTACAGTGGCAACAACAAAACAAATGCAATAGCAATAAATCAACAACAACAAAAACGAAAAAAAAAAAGCAACACAGTCAACAACAACAACAACAACAAAAGAGCAATGAAAAGAAAAATAAAAGAAAGCAAAAAAGAGTGAAGAGAGAAATAAACAGCAACCAATGTAACAATAGCACAAAGCAATGATAAATAAAAAAAAGAAAAAAATAACAACAACAAAATGAAACTAAAAAAAAAAAAAAAATAGCAGAAAGAGGAAAACAAAACATTAATAGGAACCAATAAGTACAATGATAGAAATAACAATAACAACAAAATACACAAAAACAAAAATAGCAAATAGAAAAAATAATAACAATAAGTTCGAATGAAAGCATTGATAGTTATTTTTGTTGTCAATATGAATAATCAAAAAAAAAAAAAACAACTCTGTAATTTCATGCGTAATTGATTGATCTGGTATAAGAAAAATATGAGAAAGCTAAAATTATTTCGAGCTAAAAAAAATGAAAAGAAAAAAAAAATAAGAAAAAAAAATGAAAAAAAAGAGGAAAGAAAACGAAAACTACTATTTTGAATGGAAGTATTGTCACTTTTTCTACGATACTTAACGAAGTACTCAAATATACTTTGATGTAAATTTTATGAAGCGTTAACAATTACTGTCCTTTTTATTTCCCTTTTTCTTTTTCCCTTTTTTTTTTCTTTTCATTTAAAAAAAAAAAAAAAAAAAAGAAAAAATCAAAATTCATAATTTAGCATCGACAGGAATAAAAAGATGAAATTGCTTCCATTAGCAACTGATTTTTGATAACTGAGATTTTAACTATTGTGAAGAAATTAATTAAACATTGCTTTTTATCATCCTAAAAAGGTAATATCGATTCCTTACATTACTAACTGAAAATTCTGCTACTTTTACGATATACAGATATCTGAGGAATCTCAGAAAGAAGTTGAATTAAGTTCAGTTTAATTAAACTCTTGAACATTTCGCAATAATTAATACAATAACACCATTTTAACACATTTACGATCTAATTATAGTACAGTGTGTCAACATAAATGCGCTGGACGAAAATTAATTAATAACTGCGAAATTCAAAAATCTACAAAGGGAACAGAGAATTTTAGTAGTTAAAGCAGCGGAAGGTAAAATTCCTATAAATTATTCAGATCACTTTTCTTTTTCTTTTCAAAGCAATGATTTTCAACCTAACTTCTTTGAAATAAATTTTATTCACTTTCAAGTGATTAAAATCCATCTCAAAATTTTACATTATATGATTGAAAAATTTTATTATTATTATTAGCTGAGTAAAAAAAATGCTTTTCATATCATTGCCTTCTGTCATACAAATTATTTAGTTAACATTTGATAAGATAATAACTAAATGTTGGATGAAAAAAAAAGTTACTAAAATTTGAATAAAAAAAGTAAATAATCCAAAGAAAATAACGTAGCTGAATAATATGAGATGCGAAATTTTGATAAGTAAAAGCAAAAAAAAACTTCACTCAATAAAAATCACTACAGCTAATTAATTGCAGAAAAAAATTTCTCGCTTTTTTTTTCTCAACAAATAAATTAATCCAGTCCTTCAAATCAGCCAAATCTTCACAACTCCATAGTCACAGAGCATTTTGTTTCGAATTTTAAAATCGTTAACTTATCCAATAAATCGTTCAATTTATCATTCATCTAATGCGTTGCACTGTTTAATGTGCTTTTAAATTTCAAACGATCTTTCAACGAATCGTTCGAATTCATGCTTATTTGATAAAGTGATATATTTAAATCTAAGTTCAAAAATTTCAATTTATTTGAAAGAAAAAATGCTAAGTGCTAAATAATATCATAAAAAAAATTTACTCAGAAAAAGAATTCAAATTTTTAATATTAAATATTAAATAGATAATATTATTATTATTAAATTTTATATAAATTAATATAAATAAATATAAATAAAATATAAATATAAATTTTTATAAATTAAATAAATAATATTATTAAATTTTTTTTTTCTCACTTACATTTGCATAGCCCCAAATAAATAAAAGAAACAAAAAATGTTATTTCGCACAAATAAAAGAAAAATGATTTCGTAGCAAATAAAAATATTCCTTCTATATACAAATCTTTCTTAGGTTTATTTTTATTTTTATTTATTTATTTCATTTTAATAAAGAAACTAAATTAAAGGAGAAAAAAATATAGGAAAGATGTGGAAGTTTGATTGCACTACGCGAAAACTGAAGATGACGAAGACGAGGGATAAAAATTAGCCATAATTTGAATAAAACATTTGGTCATGGAAGTGAGAAATAAATATTTTGCAAAAAAATCAAATCAAAAAAATGGATATAAAACTAAAAAAAAGGAAATTAAAATTTGGAAATAAAAACATTCATGGGAAGTTTCAATTTTTAAGAAATTCACCAAGCAAAATAATTATTTCCTTTTTTGCCTTAAATCAGAAAAAAAAAAAAGGAAATTATATCTTAATTTCAGAAAATGTGTCATTGTATGTCAGATTGCAATAGGCGAAATATTTTTTGGAAGGCGATTATTAGACAAAAAGATATGTTTGTATGAAACAACCGGAAGAATATATCTTACTTCAAGTGGCCGGAAGAAGGTACATTAGGCTACATCCACACTGAGTAACCGAAAGAATTTGGATTACGCTGAATGGCCAGAAAAGGATATGTTAGGGTAAATGAACGGAAAAAAAAATGTCCATATGGAAGGACCGGACAGTACTTACAATTGTAGCGGTAATTATTTTAATAGCAAATTAATTTGTATTATGCCAATATCATTTTTTTTTCTAAACTTTTTCATTCGTTTTTTTCCTTTTTAAATTTTGTAATTATTATTATCTGTATTCTCAAAAAAGAGTGCTTGGTAAGAATGCAACAAATTATGGCAATTAACTAAAACTAATCAAACCATCGATTTCTCATATACAAAAATTTTGCAACAAAATTTGAAAGTTTCATTTTACACAAATAACTATTCGCAATAAATAATGAAAGAAAAGAAAAAGATGAAAGAAAATTTTTTTAAATAAGTAAAAAAGGGAGAAAAAAAATTTTTGTATAAATAAAATAAAGAAACGAAAAGATGTGAGGATTTCGTTGCTACAATCGAAACATTCATAATTTGGCTATGTTAATCCTAGTCTAGCTACTAGGACCACATCTCGTCAGTCTTGCAATCTTGATTCCCTAGCTAGATTTACTTGTCATTTCTGATATAAACGATAGCAGATGCTAATAATATTATTGGAAAAGTAAATTAACCCATTAGATGCGAGAATACAATCGCATTAATTTACATAATTTAAGCAAAATTTCTAAATATTTCTAATGAAATTTTTCAAGTGACATAATTTTTATTTTTACAAAATCTAAACTTTTACATATAAATATGTATATCTATTTATTATACAAAATAAATCTAAGTGTAAGCTTTAAGTTTAAGCCACAGCTGATTGAATAAAAAGCAGAAGATGCAAACGATTGGAAAAATTTGATAATTGATTAAGTGAGACTTAATTGAGCAACAAAGGTGGATTTAGAATATTTTTTAAGAAAAAATAAATAAATGCGTAATGAAATAGATTTTTTTTTTGCTTTTTTTACCTACTTACGAAACATCTTACTGTTTTACAAACTAAAAAATACAATTTTAACTATATATATATATATATATAGTTAAAATATATATATATATATATATATATATTTACTTATTTATTTGAATGGTGGAAAATAATGAATAAAGTAATGTGATGTCTATAGGAAGCAAATTAGGCGTAAAATTGCTCAATTTCTGGTTTCTTCGGCTGAAAAATTGGTTCTATGCTTAATTAGCCACAATTTTCGTTATTCCAATAAAATGAATTTCATCAAATGCAAATTATTCACGCAATTTGTTGCAGTTGTCAGTTTTGCATCAGCTTTGATGCTTTGAGAATGATTAGTGGTAAACTATTTGGATAAAATTTGGCAAGCAATCTAGATAGTGATAAATTTTTGAGAAAATATCATCAAAATAAAACTTGATTGAATAGGATGATGGAACTATTATTAGTGATATTGATGATAATTAGGAAGTTCATAACACAAATGTCATTGTCAATATCACCAATAATTACAGTGAAGATAATGATGAAAGTAACAATAGCAATGATAACTATTTTAACTGATAATGATTACGATAATAGGTAAGACGCTCAAAATAATGAGATAGTAGTGATATTTATGATAGTAAAAATAAGGTTCTCAATAGTGATGCTGAACCGATCGTAATGGCATTAAAAGATAATGATGATGATGAAAAGTATAATGACAAGGATGTCGATAGTGATGATGAAAAGCATGAATGATAAAGATGTGGATGGTGATGA
>RCAB01000486.1:0-45656 GCA_003640385.1 Setaria digitata | reverse complement strand
TTTAGAATTAAAGCATTTAAATTTATTCACCTGCAAGTTACGTTGTTTTAGAAAATAACTGCAAGCGGTTTCGCCCTGGGAATGATTTCGTATGTTACCATAGGTAATATATGCTAATCTAATATATTACTGCAGTGTAGATGCCTACTTTAACTAATCTATACACATAAGAGATATCAGCAAAAACGGAACAAGCGGCGACGAGTAACAGAAAATGAAAGTGAAAAAAGAGCTTGTGTTTGAAGATTTCCGAAGTTCCATAAATTGCTTTATTTCACCTTTCTGTGGAGATGTGCAACAAATAATTCATCACCTGAGTTTCTTAGTACTTGCTGGTTTTTATAATAACTGTCGAGAAGAGCTCATCTTATCAGTACTAAATGATGAGCAAATACTTAAATCATTTGAATGTGTTATTTAATCTGATTACTTCAAAAAAAAAAATTTGCATAGTAAAAAATAAGTTCATGATTATTTCAATTTATGATTACTCAGTAAGTGGTAAGTACTATTACAAAAGAATCCATATATTAAGCAAAAAAAATCTCAATAGTAGATAATTGGAAATAATTATAGACTTCTACTGTGTACTTAAAGTGAAATTCATGATCTAAAAACCAAACCTAAACTATACTGTTATGTTTAGTTAGAATATCTGGATATCGTAAGATATAGTAAAAGTGGGGGCAGTTTACTGAAAATCTTTATTATCTTCATGTGGATGAAAATGATAGTGCGCACGTTGGCATGCAGATATTTGCATGCATGTTTGCTTGGTTAGACGATTAGTTGCATTGTAAATTTCGCTATAGAACGAAATTTTCAAGAGATTTTTTGTTTCTACGTATTAGCAGGTAAAATAACAAACCATCAGGTGTGTTATCCAGGTCAGGTAAAGGTAGGATACGTTCGTGCAAGACACGCTGTCTTTCTTGCTCTTTCAACATCTGTTGCTGCTTCAGGTCCTCAGCTGCCTTCATCATCAGAAGCTTCTACAACATCGACGATAGAAAACATTTCTCGAACTGAACAGTAATTGCCTTGGTCCTTTCACCACTGCCTGCCCAATTCAAGTCTTTGAAAAAGTCAACCTTTTGAAGGACTAACCCGAAGCTTCTTCTTTCTTTCTGGAGTCAAGAAACCTTTCTTAGCTTTCTTTACTCGGCTCGCTTCTTCCAAACGTTTACGCACCTCTGCCTTCTTACGTGCTCTCTCTTCTGCTATTTTCTTCGCCTAAAACTTAACAATATCGTTGTCAGGTCCACTTCGGAAATATGCAGTTAATCAAAAGAAATCATCAGATTATATCATTTATCAAGGAACTGCATTTTACTGCTTCAGTTTCATCATCTTCGCTTTGAGTACCACCGTAACGTATAGCTGTCGCAGCTTCCGGACAAATTTGCATTTCCATTTCCTGTTCTATTCCTGAATTCTGTATTTCCATTTCTTCTTCCATTGCTGCTCTGAAACGATAAGGATGACGGCTATGTTACGCAGTTTTGATCATCGAAGATCTGAACTATTGCGCCAGCTACGAATCTGTTTAAGCAGGTAATTTGGAGCTTTTTAAAATTTCATGTAATACAGAAAATAAGAAGCAATATAATAATGTTGCTGTCAATGAAAGCTGCTACCTGAATGAAGAAATATTTGAGCTTTTGATCAGCAACTTTGAAAAGGACTAGTCTTCGGCGGAAATGTTTGCAAAGCAATCGAACCAAAGGTACTAAAGGTATAATCTACCGAAGATTTTTCTTTCCCCTCTCTACTTCTCCTCTCTTTTGTGGATCTCAGTAACTTGTATATTGCCTGTGCAAAGTTAGTCAAAGGTAAAACAAAGTCGAATAAAAGCTGGGGCAGAGTAAGACACTTCCACCAAAACGTTCCACTCTTCAGCTGCCCATCATGTTTGTTTTGTATCAGAGAACGAAGAAAATTACTCGAAGAAATTTCACTCATCGTTATTTATAATGCCAATCACTCCACTTAGGACTGAAATGAACACAAATTGGCCTGGTATCACTGTTCTAAGGGCCTGGTGGGACAACACTGGATCCGTCAATCCATGATATGTGAAAGTGCTATTGTTATTCGAATTATAATCATCTAAATATTAGCCCAAATTATCATTTCAATAATATTTACTTAGCTGTAATCGTAACATTACTCACAAATTACAGCATTGAGTTTTGAAATATTCAGTCAAATCATAAATCAACCTCATTTGAAAACGTTAACAAGAATGAATTTAAAAAAAATTTGAATTTAGCGAAATTTTCACACATCATAATTGAATTACAGTACGTTTTTATCAGCTAAAAGATTATAATTACCTCTCCTACTTTCTCGATTGTCCAACAATTTTAATCAATTCGATGAAAAAAAATTATTGATACCAAAAGTTTTGAGAGGAATTCAAATAAATGTGCAAATTTGAGAACAGCTCTGGAGTTTTCAGGAACTCAATGTTTCTCAAGTAGCTGGAATTGTTGTGGTGATCTGAAGAATAGAAATATAAAGCTTATTCCGAAACAATAATTATATTTCGGCTCATAATCACGGCAAGTTATGGAATTTCTGAGTTTGGTACTCTTTCATATCTCTCTACAGGCTTAAAATTAGGCTTAGGTTCTTTGATTATAGCCATGGCAGACTGCGAAGTGATCGTCTTTCATGTGAAACATATTAATCTTTCATATTTATTCGTCCATTCATAGTGTCTTTTACGGAGAAAGACAGCTTATGTTAGACATTTTAGAATAATCTTCAAATCAAATCTGACATCCTTCGGCATTTAATGTCGTTTGACTCACCATTTTGACTCCATGATACGATTTTATAAGAAGAATTTAATCATTAATTAGATAACTGCATGGAACCTGGAAATCTTATCATTGCCGATTTATCCATGCAATCAGCAGTCTTAATTTAGCATAGTTAGACTTCAGAAAGTTGGTCTTTAGAAGTTTAAAAATATTTAAAAGACATAATTTATTACAGGCATGATTCGTTTTCAATTTCTCATGCACTAAAATATTTAGATAGAGATGTCCCATGCATTATGAAATATTTCATTAATGTGGTCCTTTAATTAGACTCCATCTCTAGACTGAAGAGTATTAATTAAGTGCCACCGGGATCATCGCTTCATTTGCTCATTTGGATCCGAATGTTCTTCCCGAATCATTTATCCCCCATACATTTTTCCTCTACACCAACTCCTTACCGTATAAAACGAAGCTGAGTTTTCTGAAAATGACAACCTTTTGTTTTTATTCATGCTTATATTGTTTGCTCTCTGAAAACCCCTTTAACACCTTTAAAATTTGAATGCTTTTTAAATTCATTTTAGAGAGGTTTGAGAAAGTTTGACAGCGACAGATGAGAGCTTTGAATGATTATTTGATTTACTGAAGAATGCAAGGTATTATCAGATCTCTTCAACATCGAAAGAGACATTTTCTCTCTCTCTACAAATCGACCCTTTATTTGAAATAGGGTGTTGTTTTGAATGAACGTTGCAAGGTTGGTTATCACAAGAAGGAGTTTAGATCATTTACTATCAGTGTGACTGATGTTCTGTTTTAAGTGAAAGAAAAGAAAGATGATGATAAGGCAAAGGAGGCGAATGNGTTGTTTTGAATGAACGTTGCAAGGTTGGTTATCACAAGAAGGAGTTTAGATCATTTACTATCAGTGTGACTGATGTTCTGTTTTAAGTGAAAGAAAAGAAAGATGATGATAAGGCAAAGGAGGCGTTGGAATAGCTGCGGAACATTACAGCAAGAATTTCAGAACGGAAATGCAAAAATTAATTTTCCAGTTCTAATGAATTCATGCATGAACCACTGAAGCATCGAGACAGAAGCGTCGAGTCCATATCTGGATAAATATTCCATGTGAGCCAGAGGCCTATCGATCACCCATTTCAAGAGCTTCCTTCTGAGCAGTACACTTTCCTTTCTCACGCAGCTTTTCCACTTGTCACTTGGCTTACTTGTTAGTTTTTTTCTTTTTTAAATAAACTTGCACTTCTCACATTGATTTCAATATTCTGCAAGTTCTTCATAGAGTCTGAGGAAAAGGCCTTTTCATGGCAGTTATTTAATCTAATTGAGACAGTAACAGCTGATTGCTTTTCTCGCTCTACTATTTTGTTGAGTCATTCGGATCACAGAATTAGTTACTCGAAGTAACACTGAGGATGGCAGAAGCTGGAAGTAGAAGATAGTAAGGAAAAGAAGCTGAAAAAAGATAACTGAGGAGAAAATGCTGGCAGCAGATGTTTTCCTTCGGATGTAGGATTGGAACGTCTCGATGAATTGTGTTGCCGGCCTACTGAGGAATTCATATGGCCACCATATGTGAGAAAAACCCCAGAACAAATAGTCATCTTCCTGGATTCAGAAATGCCTCGTTTCAAGATCAATTCATTCTTAATCATTCCACTGATAAGCTGCTGCCAAAAGTGATCTTTAAAATTTGTGGAGTTGCAGAGAAATGTTCGTCAATCTTTTATTCCACTCTTTGTCAATCATTTATCTAGTGCTGAGATTGAATTTTAGATGGGAAGATATATTACTCCTTGAGAGATTCATAAAGTATAACTTTAAGTTAAAGGAAACAAAAATGTTCAGAAAAACAATTAGGAATAAAAGGTACTACTCTTTTGGACTACGCTTTCCTGTTGCTTTAATCATTATTAACTATATCAGTTTGTTTGGAAAAGGCTAATAGTTTTTCAGAAACAAATTTTAAGCTGCAAATAACACCATTAAAAATAGAAATTTGTGATAACAGGGTTCAGAGTTCACAATCCTTGTTCTTTTTTTTCGGTTATTAAAAATCAAATTATTTTTCACTATTCCTTTCATACTCGCTGAAAATCTCTGCTGAATGAACGATCCATAAGAGCTTGTAATTTAGTTCTGTTCTTGCGGTTTCCAGTTTTTTTTCCCCTGTTGTATTTTCAAATTTATAACATAAATTCAGATAAGAAACAAATCTTTTTCAAAGTTTTTCGAGAACTAAATTACACACACACACACACACACACACACACACACACACACACACAGCTAGAAGTCTCAAAATTTCCTGAATGAAGATAGCGTAGATTTCAAACAGTTCATGCATTCAACCGTTTATTTTGGTTAGAAATTAAGCTTTTGCCGAATATTTGCTACCTATGGGAATAAACAGCATTAAAGGAAACAAATTGCTGTTATAAGTTTTCTAAGGATTTTTGTCTTTAGTATTAAGAATTATTAACATACAGCGAATGAATTGCTTAATTTAAGACTGCTATAAATGTGACTAGTAGAAACTATTCATTAATACAAATGAGATTATTTCTTGCTGGCGTATTATTGCATATCTGAAGAACTAAAGCGTGATAACTATAAAACAATACTACTCAATTTGCAGCTTTGATTTCTTGTCATCTATTAGAGAAACTTTCATTTCATCGATGCAACAGCAACCTATTTGTTCATAGTCCTGTTGGCAACTTTCTTCATTAATCAAAAAAGCTATTTTCAAATCATTTACCAGAATTTATCAGTGGTGAATTTTTTGTGATCTTTTTATAAAAAAGAGTTCAATGAGTGGATTCACCGAGCCACAAAGGACAGGTGACACTTCATTCTACTGATGCGAAACATCTGCTGTGATATTCCATGAGGTAAACTAGTGCCTCTGCTCTGCCACATCCTCCACTCGATGCTAATGAATCCTGTTCGGAAGTATTGTCTTCATGGATTTCTAAAATGAATCTTTATCAGTCACAATTTATTTCTGATTCGTACGAATTGCTTGTGTAAATAACAGTTACAAATGAAATAGAGTTCATAAGCTGTCCAGTTATAGAGCCCTGCACTCTCTTCATGGACCTGTGGAATGACTAAGCAACTTCTAGCAGTCAATTTCAAATTCCACAATCACATTTTTAAATTTTTAGGCTTTGAGTTCCCTCATGATGAAGATTACGTATCAATGAATCACTTATGTGAAGTCCAGAAGCTAGAAACGACGATTTCATGAAAATGAGGCTAGAAATAACCTAAATTAAATGGTATCTGTTGAACTTCAGTGAAATAATGGCATAACCTTGAGCGATTCACATAAATTTTATAGAAGCAAGTCTGTCTAGCATGTCTAATGTTTATGTGCTTCACGGCACCGGAAGGCAAGCTTGCAGCCCAAAGACCGTTCAATAAACAATGCATCAAATTAACACTCAGTCTAGCTTATATCGATTTCAACTATGAAGGAACGAAGGAACATTCAACGTGACCACTGACCGCTGACCACTGTTAAAATGATTCATCCGGCCATGCCATAAATTACAAAATGCCCGTGTTGATCAATTAGAGTCGCAATCATTTCCAGACTTAATTTCGTCTGTCAAGTAATTCTCTGTTGAAGTTTTGTTATTTTCAGAGAAGAGTGGGAATGGCATTTGAAGGAATGACAAATGCTTCATTATTCTTTCGGTCCTGATTCAGACATCGCCAAAAAAGACTTCGTTATTTCCTTCGACTACTCAGTAACTTGCTTCTTGTGCGGACTCCATCTCACTTATTAGATGGAAGTTTCTAGTTTTTCTGGATTCTCCACTAACTATGAATTGCTAGTTTTAATTCTCAAACACACTTCTGCTACTGATGTTACCTATAGGTTGACTTGAAAAACTTTGAACAGTAGGAAAAATTTAACTGGTCATCCATCGACATTACTTTTCCAATAATTTAGCTGATTTTTTTGAAATAAAAATATTATGGTTTTTTCTCCTTTCCGATGATTTAACTTATAAAATATTCTATTCTCAGGTAGAAATTGGATTTGAATATTACATCAAATAGTCAACACATCACATTTCGAGTCAGGAAAAAAAGTCAATGTCTCATGAAAAAAATAATTGCTGTTGGGTGAAAACCAAGGGACAGAAAGGTCAGGAGTCAGTCTTTGTATTTGATATCAATAAACTTCTAGTGATAAGCTCGAAACTTTGACATTTAAATATCACATTTAAACAATTTCAAAGGCAATTATCAAATGCGAAAGGTGCGGTGTTCCTGATCATTAGTTCAAACTTGTTTTAGCCGTTAGATTAAATGCTTTTCAATATATTGCAAGAAAGCGAACATATATTGAAATTTGAGAGCTTCATTTGCATTTAATTAAACGAGTGGCATATTTTGTGTTCTGTCATGTCATTCTTTACTTAGTTGTCACAAATAGTAACTTCATTTGTCGCCCCTAAAATTGACTGTTCATACCTAATTTTTAAATTAATTTGATTAAATTTGTTGAGCTTTTAATGGGACATAAGATATCAGACAGATACAATCATCTTATATGGATTAAACGGCTTCAAGTCTGAGTTTGAATTGAGACAGAGATGCCGTATGACGCTATACCTCTTTTTATTCTAACTTATTAAAAGAAAAGCTGACTGTTTGAAAATTGATGGCACCAGTTCGGTTTCATTTGGTTGCCAACTACTTTACTCTAGTGAATTAGTGATGTGCTACCGTTCGTCAGACAAGAATGTGAAGAGAAGGTCGTGAAAGGTCATTGGAAGAACCCCAGTCGACCAAATAGATACTATTTGACTTTGTTATCTGATCAGAAATCTATTCGAATTTTAGAATTTATTGCACTTAAATATTTATTGAAATGGTGTCTGATTAAAAAATCAAGACAGATATCTTTAGAATAATGTGACTATTGAAGATAAGAACTTCCGATTATTAAAATCTCCTGACTATGTTCAAATCACCCTTTGCATCATATAAATTATTTTATTTCTAAAATTTTTATTTTTTATACTAATTTTAATTTTGTCTTGTCAGAAAAATACCAAGAAAGGAAAGAGTAAATGGATGATAAAAGATATGACTTTTTCAGACTGTAAAAAGAAGCGCTTGGTTGTTAATGCATAATTAACATCTGCTGCTGTTTTAATGTGGACAAGAATGTTTATGAATATTTGTTTCCTTCTTCTTTCAGTCTCGGAATTAAGCAACAGTTTGTTTTGCCTCCTCATATTTAAGTACAAAAAACACAACTAGACTCGATTGGATCAAATTATTTCCTTTTGTGTTTTTCTTTCACATTTTTGCTCAGCTCCTTTGTTTTGAAAATTTCTGGAAATTACTTTTTTAGTTTAATGATCTCTCTAGCATATTTTTTCGTTTTTCTATTAGACTAATGAAAACTTATCTGCATATGCGGCCAAAAATTACAGAAGACTTTCCTAACTACAGTTTTACTTTTCAAAGTTTTTTTTTTTTTAAACTAAACTTTATTCTACTAGCATTAGGCGTACTTACTATGTACACAGTTTTATTTTAATTCAGTCAAAAATATTCGTGTCTTATTTTAGAATCCTTCTTGTAAATGACACCGCTTATCTCTATGGCTATGTACTACAATTTCAGGATTCATCATTTAGATATTGTGTGTAGATCTGTTATTGTATAATTTATATTCCATAATGAATTTTTTAATCAACTTTGTACTCTTTTTCCGGATATAAAAGATTATTTTATTGTCTTTTATTACTCTTTTTGAAAGAAGATAAAAGAAAGACATAAAGGCACTATAACCCAGGTTTTCACTTTGGGAACTCTTAGAGATTCAAGTATAACGAGACTTAACTCTAGTATGATTTGAAGTTGCTCTACTGTACTTCCCATCAGCTAATCAAAAACTTTCAAACTTCGTCAGTTTTCTAACTTTCCTTAGCAGTACGCGCAGGAAATAAATCCAAAATAATCAGGTGTACTTCGTCGCACGCTATCAACAAATGAAATGAGCGGAAGAGAAGACATTTGCAATTGCAGGTGTAGCAGGTGATGTCAGAAATGAATGCGTCACTCTCAGAAATGTTTTCCGAAACAACAGTAGTAAGCCAGAAAACAGCGAAAATCAAGCACTGGGTAAAGAACCGTCTTCAGGAGGTAAGTTCAAGCTGACGTCTAAGAGAATGTGGGGACAGATATTATGAAATGAGATTGCTATGCAACAATGAATTCGTGGAGAAGAAAATGTGTAGTGGAAAGAGGTGTAATTAACCTTGAAAAATGCAGAAGGTAGTGATTGTACCTCGTTTTCGTCACTTATCATCGCCTTCATCTGGCCATTCTTTCATTCTTTTATTTGCAAGCAATCAATTTCAGTAGAACTTTCGGTAGCTGTAAGAGTTAATGAGAATGTGACAGTGTGATAGTAGTTTTAAAATAAGCCTAGAAAGCACTGAGGACTAGTTATTTAGAGAAGGTTGGGTAGGATGAACTATCTTGACGACAGGCACTCACTCACAGATGAGTGCGCAACTTATTACCGAATAAAACCGTGGTATTTTTTGGCCATATTAATTTCAGTTAGTTCAAATTATCACTCCTGAAAAGTGAACAGGATGCAGTCGTTTTAGATTCATCCCTGTTAGCATAATTTAGTAGTACAAATCATTCCATCGAATAAACTTGTGACACCTTTAACAAGTAATAAGTAACTTTAACTTATTTTACAGTTAGCCATTTTTTTTTTTTTTTTTTTTCATCTTTTTAGCACTATCTAACCTTTTCATGCATTGACGGAAATTATTTTCTTTTACTTCTCTGACAGTTCTTCATTTTTATCCTTCTGTTCATTTCTTCATGTCTTAAAACGTGTCTCAAACTTCTCCACTTTAACCCTAACATTGCACATCAGTTCTTCTCTCGGATTCTCTGCTAATCGGATTTTGCAGAGAAGTTTTATAGATTCAGACTTCATTTTTCTAATGTGATATTTTTTCACGTGAAAAACAAATGTCTCGTAAACTGATCGTTCATGGGACATCAGAAGAATACTTCAAGCGCTTCAGCCTACTTCTGAAACTTCTTCAGTGGACTTTCGTTCTTCAGTGCAGCATAGTTCACCTGCGAAACGAAAAGATATCTCACGCCTTGCTACATTTTTCAATGTACACTCAACTGGTTGAAGTTTTTGAACCGAACGAACCATTCTTCGTGTTCGGTCTGCTTCAGTCGTTAAACAGAATTGAAAAAGTGGGGAAGAACTAGTTTTTATGAATGGCTTCTGCTGAATTCTCCTGAAAACCTTCTGAAAAAATCCACAGCTTGTCCATACCTATCCCTTCCTTGACGATAACTTTCTCTTTCGTTCATTACTTTCTCCTCGCTTCTCCACTAATGCCACTTTTTGCTATTGCTGAAATCAGTCATACACTGAAACAAGTTTTGCAGAAAAATACTTCATGATCCTTCTTTGATAGCGCCGATTTAGGACCCCACTGCCTCAAATGAGTTGGAAGATATTTTCATTGTTTTCCTTCTTCAGTATGCCTTTTCATATAATACGCAGTTTCAAATCTGTTTTATTTGCTGCTAGCAATATACATAATTTTTTTGCAGTTTGGTAGTGAAAACAGCTGATCATTTTCTATATCTTTAAAGAGATTTTGATTAACTGTTCTGAAATTTTAATCAAGTTCCTTAAATTGTTGTCACATTTTTCCAACTCGAAGAATGTTGAATTATCTCTGAGTTTTTCGCAATTACCTGACAATGCATACAGCCGTTGATTTTTTTCGATTTTCATAAAGCTTACCGCTTTTATCGTTATTTCAAAGAGTGGTGACAATGAATTTCCATAGTAAGGACATCTCGTTTCATTGTTTTCACGGTCCAATACCCATATTCCAATGCCACTGTTCTATTTAATCGTTTCTGCGGTAAATCTTCACTCCTTCCTCAAAGTATAGATTCGCCCTTCGAACATTTTTGTGCTTGCGTTTTTCTAAAGTAAACTTATCCCGAGTATCATAACAATCTTTTTAAGAGAAATTTAACTATCCAACTAAATTATTGAAATTTCTTAAAAATATTCCCTTCTCACTTTATAGAAATTATTGGGAAAACAGTATTAATTTTAGAGAAATCGCCAGTCTTATGATCACTACTCCTATAAATTCCTCAGAAGTTATAATGTACTCGATTGCAATATGCTGTGAAGTATTCAGTCCAGTGAATATTGCAAATTGAGTTGTCATATTTCATTTGTTAACTTAACTTTAAAAGACCAACTGTATAGTTGCAGTTGCTTTTGTCAATTTTTTTTAGTTACTAAATTCTGACTCCCCGTACAGAGTGGAGAAATAATACATTTCCGCTGCCTCATCCATCAACCCTTCACAGCAAGCTATTTCTTATTCTCTGTTAGGAAGAAGTAATTGTGTGAAAGTAGCGGTAATTGGATATATTTGCATAAATCTTGGAACGGCTACTACTTGAGGTATGGAAGAAGGATGGCGAAAAAGGACACAACACACACAATTCATCGGATAGGTTGGCTCCATTTTTTCATTTTTTCGTCCCACTATAAAATCAATTTCATTTTCTCACAAACTGAAAGACCATCTCACACCATTACCTTAAGATATTGCAATCTGCGCCCTGTCCCGTGCAAGAGACCGATGAGGATGTCCCATCAGGATTCAGAATTCATCTTCTGTCTGGAATTGAAGGACAGCGAGGGATAAAGCTAAGCTTACTCCAAGGTTCAGTCATGAGAGCTTGCTGTTGGTCTTGTTTAATTGTGGTCTTGTCATTATGCTGACAGACAAGACATGCTTGAGTCTTGTCGTAGTCAGTGACTTTTGAAATGTCATTGTAGTAGTCATTCCTATTGTCTTCACAAAAAGCAGCTGAGTAAGCTATTTGTTTATCCGCCAGGCACAACTGACTGACTGTAAATGAAATGGAATAGAAGGATTGATTGATTCACGGGACTGATATCTACTACTGGACTGAATTCGACTACTGGACTGAATTCGACTACTGGACTGATATCAACCATCGAGACGTATTTCGTATTGCACACAGGCTATGTTCCTTGCTTCTCCCTCATTCTCCTTTAATCGTTCAGTTTCAATGAATCTTCTCTCCAACGCAGTCTTCCCTTCACCTGAACAACATTCCTTTGTTTCAGTAGCAACGGAGGGACATTTTCAAGATGGTTTTTTCAACGATGTCACATAATGACATCGGATTAACAATAGTACTATTAGAATGACGCATAGTTTTTAATTAATTAACTAATGTCAACTTGTCTCATTTGTGTAAATTTTCTTATCAAATGAAAAGACATGCAAGAAAATGAGAAATTTTGTTCGTGAGGAGTTGGCTACCTTCCCACTGCAATAAACATTTGCTTGAAATTAATGGTCGGAGGTATATGTGAAGGCCAGTGTTTCTAGTTTAATAGCTTAATACTTCAAGGGAGTTTTTTATCGAAGGTCAGAGGTTAACATCTGAGCATCAGTCTTGAACTTCATCGATCATTGCTGACTAATAGCTGTTTCTCTCAGGCGCACTGTTCTTCTCACTTATCATATTTCACCCTGGCTGTTATGGCAACGTACTGATACTTCATCTCATTAGCTAAACCAATCTGGCCTGGCCTACAAAGTGTTTTGCTGACGATCTCGTTAGACAGATTCCCTCAGTTGTGAATAAACCGTGGAGAAAAGTGGGACGTGGAGAAGTGAGAAGTGCGTTGAATGCATGCTTACTTACGTAATCCAAAAGAAATTTCATTCCTCAAAGCCCAGTTGCTGTCCTTTGATTTTCCACAAATCGCTCCTCCTTCAGGCTACTTTAACTCAAAAGATTTCCGAATTTCAAAAGTCGATCCTTCTTGGTGCCAAAAATAAATTTAGAATTTGCTGAAATTTGTGGTATCGTGAATTCTCGTTTCGTTTCGCTCCGTCGAGTAATCCGTGAGGTGACAATCATTTGTTAAGGTCGAGTAGATGAGGGAAGACTTTGGCCTTGTTACTTCCAGTGAACATATCATTCCATTTCTTGTCCTCTGTCGGCACGCTTTGAAGATGGATTGATGGTAGTGATAGTGCTAGGCGGGGGATCCGGAAGAAACAAGAGACACCAACATTTCTCACCTTTTCCTGCCCTACTGGAAGCTATTCTTTGTCCCGGGCTGGTTGTCGACCTTTTTAGATTCTTTTCAATTTCTCATTTTAAAATTAAAAGCACTTTTGCATTTTGAAAAGCCTATTCAAAAAAACATTTTTTTTTGTTTGTGAAATTACAAAGTGTTTAATTGATTCCCCAAAAATATTCCTTTTTCTGAACTAAAAAATGGTAATTTTTATCGACTAAGTTAGATATTATGCTAATTCATTGCAGATGCATGTGCCTCCATTTTCAAAAATCACAGATTTTTCTATTTTTCTTAACTTTCTGGAAGAAAAGCACCCCAACCGCTTGACGTGATGCCAGTCCTAATGTGAATACAAGATTAACTTTTCCATGAGTCCTTTGTTAGCTCTACTTGAAGTATTTAAGTTCTCTCCTCACCTTGCGGTCTCAATGCATCTATTGCGAGGCTTAAAATCATTAAGTAGTCCAAAGTTGAGAAACATGACCTGAAGATGAGCATTATGTAAATTATGTAAAGCCAGCAGTAGCAGTGAGATTTTTCTTTCCAAGGTGAGAAATGCCAATCAATATGATTAAAGTAAACCTCTCTTCCAATGAGTTGCATTTAACGGATCATTTCATCAGAACTACCTAGAATATTCAGGTGGATTATCTCGCAGGAAAGTGTTATTCGTTTGCGAACACTTTTTTCCTTCAACTGTTTTTCTTTATTTATTCTGTGCAACCTGTAGCTTTTTGAGAAGCTTTCTTGAATTTATGGAATGTTTGAGTGAAATTTGTGATACGAGTAAGCCAGCAGAGAGATGCAAAAAGACTAGTGGTTTTTATTGATTCGATATTCATCAATTTTGAATAATTCATGTGAACAGTAGTTTCACAGACTCTAAATGGAACTTGAAATTAAAATTATTGACAGCAGAGAACTGCTGTTTTTGAATTAAAATTTTTTTTTGTGAATCAAATGAAACGTGTTCTTTTCGAGAATTTTATTCGCGGCATTGTAGCTTTATTTAAATACACTTGTAAAATTAATGGGTATTTTTATACGATGACACTTATTCTACTGAAATTTTAATGAAGTTTTTGATTCCATCGGAAATAATAATGCAATCATTTTGTTCTGTCTTTTGGACGAATATTAAATTCAGTTGCAAATATTCAAAATTTTTCAGGAAGAGAATAGAAATGGGCATAATAAATTATATCCTCAGGGATTGTTGTCTAACTAAAGCTTTTCTCATCGATTTATGCAGCAGGAATGTGAAGTCCAAATAAGTAAGCTGCAAGAATGAAATTGAACTTATCTGTCATTCTTAGAAATGATTTCCGTCTGCTAACCGTTAAATTTTGCTTCGAATTATTTTGTGACAAAATGGCTTTCCCTTACTTTGTCAATTAATTGCAATTTTGCCTTCCTTTTCGTCACACAATTCAAAGGCATCGGAGAAACTTATCACATTTCGTGAATAGCCACTGTATCAGTTTGGTTGTGAAAAGACGGGGATGGACGAAGTGCTTATCTGATATTATCATTAACTTCTTTCCTTTTAAAAGCTGGTTAACCAGTTTTTGGAAATGAAAAAAGCCTAAAGAAAAAATGAAAGAAAGTCTAATAACTAGGTTAGAGAAGCCTTGATCACAGGAAATGTTAGGTCTTAGACAAAATTTTACTTTTTTGCTTAAAGAAATTCCGCCGAATTATCATTTATTCAAGGAATTTTGATGGCTGTTTAGAGGAGTTTACATGGTACAAGATGTTAAGGAAATAAGCTCAATATATTGTGTAAACCTTTCCTCTCAGCTAACGTTCGTTTCAACTCCTTTTTAGTTGTAGTTTAAGAGACTTATCATTTCTCATCTTCCCGCAGTTTCATTTTCAAAAGTGTACTCTAAAGTAAGACATTAAAGGAATGCAGCTGTTGAAAACGGATCAAAAATAAAATTGTAACAGTTGTGAGAAGGTTCTTTTAGCAAGCGCTGATTTCAGGGACAGCAGTGTTTTGTGGTAATTTAATTAGTTTTCGAAATTTTTCATTCCAGTAATGTCGGGTGACATCTGTTTACAGTAATATAATTAACCTCTTTTCTCCTTCGTCCTTCCCTTCTTCCCAAGAAGTCATTTTTCCTCTTATGTACAAATATTACTGCTATTGCTGCTACTGTAACTACCGAACAAATGCGTTGTTACGTCTCCATGATGTGTCTTAGATCAAATTTGAGATATTCTTTTTCTGTCTAATAAGTATTGATGTCAAAAGCTAATTTCAAAAGCTCAAATTCTCCTAAACTGGACCAGAACTTCTGCCCTTTGTTTTCCTTATACTGAGTGAAGCAGAGGACAAGTAATTACGATTATGTAAGGAAACAAAAAAAAAAAAACAAAAAGGCTTTTCCTTTCCGTAGTGAAAGGAGAGAAAAGACAAAAAGAGGGAGGATCAGTAAGATTAAAACGACTAATCGAGTCCTAGGCTAGGACAGAAGACTCAACGAGCCAGTCTACCCTTCTCTTTCTTTTCAAATATATTCTTTATCCTCCTATTATGTCTACTGAGTTGGTAACATCCACAATTACGAACAGATATTAATATAGTTGGCCTTAGCTCCATTCTTTTATCTCTCAATTGAAAAGTTTTGTCCTTTAGGAAGTACTGCGATTATTGATCTCTCTCGACATAGTATCGCAGAATTACGAATTGCCGATGAATTTCTCAAAACTTGTGTTCCGATGTAGTTTAGAGTGAAAATTCCCGACTTGGACTTAGAAGGTAATTCTCAATAGTATAGCGAACTAGGAATCACTGTGCATGTGGAACATTTCACATTATCCCGCAACAACTACCTGTGAAAGGTAGTTGAAAAGAATCACAAACTAAAATTGACGTTGATTTTACGTACCGGTGTTGTAGTAATTTTCGTGCTAATCCGTTTTGGAATTTTTGTTATTGCTGTCCAAACATACTCCTGTTTTTCTATAAAATTCTTACAAATTCTGAAACAGATTCTTGCTGTTTTCAAGAGGAAAATGATAATAAATTAAAATTTGCTACTAGAAATTCCACATCATATGATTAATTACAACTTATCTGAACTTAGGCATTTCCTTTTTACACTATATACATGTGTTTCATCAGTGCTTAGAATTTAGTCCTTGTGCAGTTTACATTTTACAATTTTTGTTCATGTGCAATTAAATCGCAAATTAATTTTAATTTCTGAAATTGCTTAATTGAAAGCGAAGACTGTGATTCCAACCGCTTTTCTCGAGAGTTCAAACCAATTCATGAACTATCATTCACTTCACTCATTTTTATTATTTCTCTTCAATTGCTCATAGCGATGAAATTTTCTTCAAAAAAATTCGCTTCTTTTCATGTGACATTTATTGCGGATTGAATAGGATGAATGACAGATAAATTCTTAAGAAGCCCTTCAAATATTCGCACTTTCCACTTGAAAATTGGGAACATAAAAGTTATTTCTGTTAAAAAAATGCCATCTGCGATAGTGTCAAAAACCGAAATTTATGAATTCTCGTCATCTCAAAGAGATTGCAACGGCATTTTTCTGCTCACACGTGTGGCGACAAATTGCTCGTTCATTGAGATTGTTTGGAAAAAATGTGACTGATACTTTTGTATAATGTGACCACAAAGTGCAGTGTGATATAAAGGACGATAATAAAACTGCATATGGTGTCAACCTGTCTGCAGTAAACTTCATAGGTGAACTTTAAACTTAAATGAATAACTAGGAAAGGGAATATCCGTTGATGATCTGGGACTGCTTTCTAAATAGTTGCTTCACACTGCAACTTACCACTTAATGAAGAGCTTGATTTTTTCGAATTGAAATCTCTTATGACTCTTTCACCCATTTATATCAGGGAGTGATTTTAAGAAAAGACAAAGTGAGAGAAAGACGAAATGATGAATGAGTTGTTGTTGCTGGAGATGGAATACAAAGCAGCAGGTACAAAGGCAATTATGCCTTTTTTAGCACTTTGATAAATAACTGTCAAGACCTAAAAACCCTTGTCTTATGCGCATAAAGCTTTCTTTTAAAACAATATCACTGGATAGCAGCTATCTACTTCTTAAGCCTAGTCTAAGCCTATTCCCAGCATCATTTTAGTCATAGGCTTTAACATCGTCGGTTTTTGTGTGCATAATTGGTTTCATCGTTGCCCATTTACCACCTTCGAATTCACATGTGTCATTACCCTTTCTGCATGAAAGCAATATTGCCGGTAGGAAAACAAATCCAGAAAAATTCATCGAAATATTTACTTCAAAGTAGTTATTCTGCTTGCCAAATTTTACATTTATTTTAAAATTCAGTGGATATGAGTTCTGCTCACAAGTACAAGCATTCTAGCTTATTTTCCAATGAATCTCTTAAAATTTTAATTAAACTTTAGAAGTAATTAGATTTGCTGTAATTAGTAGTAGTTGCATTGGGTTAGCGATGGACAGAAATTTGGTCCCATTATAGACCCTTAATTTCATTTGGATATCATGAGGGACTATCCGTGAACGTCCTCTTTAATTTCCACTATTCCTTTGCTATCGCCAAAGCTCTCTGGCTATCTTACCGATTATTTTATAGATTTTTGGAAGATAAACAATTTGTGGTTTCAGAGCGAAACAAAATTTCTATAAAATGATCGGCATAAAAACATTTTATAACTTCTCTCAGTGTGCCGGAAACACTTCTTCCCATTGTTACATCACTAATTTTTAGCTTCCTCTTATCTGTGATTCTCAACGTTCTTGTCAATTTGTATGTTGAAATTCACTTAAACTTATACTGTTTTCTTCTAGGCGAACATCAAATGCGTAATGAACTTTGTTGAAAATGGTACTGACTTATTTCTCATTTCATGTTTATCTTTGTGTCTTAGATTTAGAAGTTTTGTCGAGATGTGATAGGGTGGCTGTTGAGCTGACCTTTTTTGTTTTGTTGAGCTGAACTTCGCAGTTATACAGCTCTGATGCAATGAGAAGTGCCTTAGCAAAGTTGAGACTGAAAATGCCTTCCTAGTTGTTCTGTTAAGATGAACAGAAAAGCCATATCGGACAGAGCTGGAGCTTCTTTGGCCTCAGTATTTTCCATCTTTTAATTTGCCTCAGATGAACTGTTGGCTCTTTTCATGATGAGTTGTTTTCTGCTTGGATCAAAGTGACCTGCGATAGGTTGTTAAATTTTCAGTCCATTAGTTTATATCAGTAAGGATAGGTGCTGAGAAGGTAGAAAGGGATAAGAATTTGAAAATGATAGATTAGCATTATCAGTACAGTTGCCCCCACTTCATCAATCTTTCTGCTTTTTTTCAGTCTTTGACTTTTGCTTACTAGCTGGCTCTTGCTAACATCACCGATATTATTAATATCATGCATACTATTTTGGACAGAATTGTCAACCGAGTTCTTATTTTTCTCTCTCTCGATTTAACACTGAGGAAGTCCCCTAAATTAAAAATTTAAGTGAGTTTGTGAATTTTTCTCCACAAGATTTCTTGCTACTTTCAATTTCTTAACATCAATGCAGTCTTTTCTTCACATTTCACTAAATCTAAATCTCAATTCTGTAGACTCACAAATTTCCGTACACGCTCTTTTTAGTTACAGAAGATTGACCCTCAATTTTTGTCCAATAATTAGTGGTCTTTCAGCTAATTAATGCTAAATTAGAGAATTTTACTATTGCGCTATTCTCAGATAAGCAAAATGTATTATAATTAGAGAAGGTTGCATGAAATACAGAAAGGAAATTAAAATTTCTCTTGAAATTCGTTGACCTATTCAACCTTTAGTGTTAGTAAACAACGACAAAATTAGTTTCTTTCTGGGCCAAATTCCTCGTCTGTTTGTTGTTCATCATTACTTGAGGCATTCCTCTGGCCAAACGTAGCTGCTCCAGAAATTTCTATCGGATATTTCCTCTTCTATTTCCACTCAATACTCCCTGCCACATCTGCTTGCTACTCTACAGTATGCTAATTTAGGATAAGACGAGGACCAGTCTAACTCTTTCCATCCTGTCATTTGCGTTTGCAAGCTGTCTCGTCCAGTTAGGATGAACGGTTTCATGTGGGACTCTTCCAGCACAGTGAATCCCATTTTGTCATGTTTCAGTTGGAGGATCAGAATGAACGTTTACGGATCCAGAATCTGAAGTGCACCGCGCAGCTGCAGGTGCTGAAGTCGTGCGCTGATAGAACAAAACACTGGCAAAGTTCTGCTCTCTTCTCCAGTTCCGTGACGGTATGGCTATTAGCACGTGTTACGAATTTAGGCCGTGGTGTCGCTAACTAAACTCCTTTTGGAATGAATTACTTCTTTTAAAATTGAAATCCGCGAAACGGATAGCATCGGTATGCCACGGGAATGTTCCTTAGGAATATTTAGGATAGGTATTTGCGTTTTCGCATAGAATGTCTAAATTGCTGCGCTAACGAATGCCTTCATTACTGTGACATTTGATTCCTGGTAGCGTTTGCAGGGAGCAATATCTGTGACGATGATGGACCGAACATCGGACGATAGCGGTTTAACATCAGACGATACATGGGAGAAGAAAATGGACCAGGTCATGATGATACAGTCAGCTTCTGCTCTCGGTAAAGACACTTCACCGCGACATCCTAAAAAGCCTGGCTAGTTCTCTTATATGGCTCGAGCCTTCTGTAGATTTCATTTCATTTCATTCGAAATCTCTCTTATTCCAGTCATATGGTAAAGAAATTCTTTTTCCAGTGGGATATATGTCAGCTAGATATGCTTGCCCATTCTATGTTTCCTGGATAAATTCTACTGTTGCTGCTCCATTCCATTCTTCATGATGTTTCACTTGAACTTGGCTGTAATTTTGTGAATAATACCTAACAGTATTCCTCGTAGTGAGATCTCTTATTACTTTTATCTTATGATTCTCTTTATCATTTGTCAATGCTCGAATTCTGCACAGGTGCTGCTAAAAGTTTTGAAGAAAATCTTATTTTATTTTCTTTTGTTTTTCTGGATAGTCGTTAAGTTAGTGAAAAAAAAGAAGTTTAGTACTTTTAAAAATTTTTTGATATAAAAGGCTAAATTTATGCAAGAATCATGTTTTTTACTACTAAAATGATCATCCGCACAGTTCCACTTTCAGAATTTCGAGCCACAGTGATTTCTTTCTTTTTTTGATGCCTGGAATATTCCTGAAGATGTGAGGTGTTTCAGCTCGTACACAGAGTTCATCGCAAGGGCGAACAGAAAAGCAAAGCGGTGAAACATCGTCAACTACCGATTCTTCACCACAGGAAGAAAAGTTGAAACCAATACCCACTCCACGAAAAACAAAGCCTTCGAGGTCACTGGATCCAGTTGTTGTAAGTTCTCTAGCTTTTTTTTTGATAAATTTTAAGGTTTTTTTTTCCTGTTTAACCATTCTTTTTGCAATTTTGGAATCAAAAATTCTTATAATTTCCTTTTGGATTCGGCTTAGTTCCACTCTAGGAACGGAAAGAGAAATGAAACATAGATAAACAAACAAATTACCAGTTTGTGTAGTTCTTACGTTAGTAATTATCAACAAAAGTTTGAAGTGTTTTCTGGTAATAAGCTTTTGAAAAGTGAAAGTACTTTTGCAGTCGTTGGCAATTTGTGGACAAACAAGAAAGCTTCTCCCCCCGCTAGCATTGAGTCTGATAAAAATATTGGAACAACTTTGTTTATATTTGTTTTACATCTCTTTACGTTTCAAACAACGTTTTCAAGTCTAAGTACAGTATGTTAATTGCTAAAAGTAGTTGTAGAGTTGAAAGTGTGATGAAATCCCGGACGGCTATTTAACTAGCGTTAAATACTATAGCAGTTGATTTCATTTAAAATCAGTTTTCGGTTGCTTATTATGTCCATCTAGAAGTGAATAAGGTCCTAATATTTCCCACTTCTGATTAAAGTTCTTGAGCTCTTATTTTATGTATGAGTGGTATTGTAATATCTAAATTGCTGCGTTTGGCATCCAGTATTTGGGTTAATTGGATTAAATTCCGAGTGATTTAAATAATAACATTATTTACGTAATATTGGTATTATAGTAAGACTAGATAAGGAACATTGGCCTTCATCGAATGTTCAGTATTTCCTCACAAAAAGAAGTGGTTTAGTTAACTTAACACTGCTGTTAGAAAGTGCCTCAAAAGTGTTAAGAAGAGGGAATCCAAGTAACTAGTTTCCAGCGCTTTTTCCTTGTAGCGTTAGAGCCGCTGTTTCGTCGATTGCTCTCCGTAAGTTCTGGAGATGTATGTATGTGATGTGTTCATTGCTGAGCAGACAAAATAAAATGTTCGGTGTTTGTGGTTTGCCCATTTCAATGTATCGTTTCGCCGTTCATCCCTCATACTTCTCCCGTCGCCTCATTCACCATCATGATCAGATACGTCTCTTTGAAATGCTTTCCTTCACAGTCTTTTCTTCAAACCTTTCACCTATTCATTTTTAATGACAATTAGCTATAATGAACCCTCCTCATGGATATACTAGTATAGAACGCTTTCACTTTTCTTGATGCCCTCCCTTTGCTTTTTAAGATAACTTGAAAATTTGGGAAATCCAGGAAGTCGATGATATCTAGATGGTGCTTGATCGCTTGCATGCATATTTTTACTATAGTGTCCCACTTTTATGAAAATGTCTTTCACACGTAAGTTGGTCATAATGACTGGACAATCGGAACTCTTTTAAAAATCTTGTAGCAGTTTGTGAGGTTAGTCTTGTACTTTTAGAGTAGCTCTTGAAAGATTCAAATTTCCCACTCTATACGAAAATGTTTAGCTTTTGAACTTCAAAATAATGTTTGAGTAATGTGGTTGAGTTTTGTTCCTTTTTTCGCGCTTGTGATTAGTAGTTCAGTTCACAAATGAAAATTTATGCTATTTCAAGTTTCAGATTGAAAGGGATAGTTTGAATTCCTACGATGAGGAAAATGATTATCGGGAAGATGATGAATTTTTCGACGAAATTGAATATTCGGACTCTCCCGAAAAGTACTCTTTCTTCCCTTTTTTTTTTTTTTAAATATTTAGTGGCAGTGTATTTTCTTTTTTTTTTTTTTTTTTTTTGATAGAATGATTTTTAAAATTATAGGTAAATAAGCAAAATTGCTTAATACCATATCATTAACGAAAGTTAGTTTCAAAGGAAAATTAGTGGACTGGATAGCAAGTTACCCTGCTCAGGAAAGTGAGGATTAATTAGATAAAAGAGGCGAGTAATAATTATTACCAGGTGACATGAACAAGAAATGTAGTGCAAAAAAAGTGAAAAAAAAAAAGGGAAATAAAATTGTTCTAACATTTTTCGGGTATAGATAGATTGAAGATTTTATTTCTGGATTAATAGTTTCTTGGTTTTAAAAATACCATTTTTCATAAAAAAAAAAAAAAAAATGTTTTTCAGTGTAAGTGAATCATACTTGGATAAAGAATTAACACCAATAAATTTTTATAATAAATTAACATCAGTGAAAGCTCTATTGACTTGAAGTGATAGAATTATTTTTTAGGTGAATTGAAAACATCCTGATTTTCAAATTTTGATTTCTAACGTTATCTACTTGTAGTTTTTTTCTTACAGCAAATTAAAAGTGTTGCAAAGTTTTCTTAAGTTTTTTTATTATTTAAAAAAGTTTAACTATGATCTAGATGTGAAAATTGTGGGTTGTCAAACTTCACTGAGACTATTCTCTCCGTTTTGTACTAGTCCCCGCAGCTATTTGTTAGCATATTTAGACTCCAAAAGAAGACTTGTACCATTCTTTAAACTATTTTATGTAATCCTTGACTTAAGAGATAACGAGATGATTTGATCAAAACAGCAAAAATATTATGTAAAGCAAAAATCATTTCATCAGTTATGTAAGATTTTAAGTAAGAAGTTCCCTGTTTCAATTGTTGAATTGTTTGCCAGAACGCGTTTTTATATTCAAAATTTGTAGGGATGTTGCCGATTATGTAAATTTGAACGAACTTTTTCTGCTAGGACCGAATACTTTCAATACAGTGATGCAACCTCCTCCTGCCTTACCACTACATAAGCCTCCGAGTCAGTGGGTAAGTTGTTATATATTTACTGCGATCTGTCAAATTTGATCGCCTTCTAGGAAATCTAATTCAGGGATGATATTTCTTGCCTGTCTATCTACTTCTGGAAGAGGTGAAATTTTGAGGAATACCTTTTAATTTTAGATTGCTTTAGGCTGTAATTGTAATTCATGCGAATAGCATTTTAATTTCTTTATGTTATATGAATGCAACTATCTGAATATATTTCACTTATTTTCCAGGAGACAAAATTATATCAAATAGCTGAACGGTGCCTTAGTACAGTAATAAATGAAGATCAGTTGGCGCAATGCAGCGGTACCTTAAATAGGAATATGAGTGATAATGTAAGCACCCCTTTTTCTAAATAATTCTCATTGTTTAATTGATCCAGTTTTTTAATTTTCAAGCCAATTAAATAAGAAGATTTTCGGGAAAGGGAATTTTTTAGACAAGTGATTTGTGCTCATCTCCTTCACGTGGTTCCGGCGAGAGTTCGAGATCATCAAATCAGCATAAAAGCCGGATCGATTTAACGGGTATTAAAGAAGGAGATTATGCTATACCACCAGATGCGAATCAGGATATCAGGGCGACTCTAATCAATTCTGCTGAACCAGTATGTCATTTCGCTGATTTGGCTTTTAATTACTATTTCCAGACCGCATTGTTTCCAAACAAAATTTCTTTAAATTTTGCTTGTTAAGGTACTGTTGTTTTAGTTAGAAAAGTGTGGTTATTTGATACAGATGACTGACAGCAGGCTCAAGTCTTTGAAAAGACGTTATTTTGTGTTCAGAGATGGTTTTCTTACTTTGTATAGAACGCAGGTTAGTTAGTTAAATGTTTGTACCATTTATTCGAGTTCTTGTTTTAGGTTAACACAACCTTTCGACTTATTCATTCCCCTAATTTTTATCCTTTCCTTTTGTTGAATGTGAACAGTTTTGTAGGAACCAGATAAATCAGTACTTGTTTTGTACTTGCTTTTTATTATTCGAGTTTTATTCGAGTTAGTTTATTCAGAGACAAATAATTTTCAGAAAAATCATTTAAAAGGAGAGGAACCACTGATTAGAATTGCAGTGTGCGATATTCGTTCCGTTACAAAGCTTGTTAACAAAATGGGTTATGGCTTACAGGTTGTTTATTTGATTTCGTAACTTTATTTCTTACCAGCTTTTTTGTCAGCTTAACGGGAGAAATACTTAGAACATAGCAAGCGAAATTGTTTTGTAAAAAAAGAGATGGAAATAGGGTTCCTAGTGAAAAGAAAGTTTCATTTTATAGATAACGACCATAAATAGTCAGTATTCTTATGCGGCCGAATCCGATCGTGTTACTGATGAATGGATTGCTGTTCTTACTCAGAGTTTACGTACTGCGACTATTTCTGAAGTTAGCCAGCGTGCCACTGGACTTAATGCTGATATTAGTGGTTATGTCATAAAGGTTATGCTGCAAATATTTTGATAGCTGGTGCTGATGCACTTTTCATAGTAGTAACTTTATGAGGTGATAAAGATTAGTTTAAATGATGTTAAAAATATCACTCTTAACACTTTACTTTTTATCACAAACGGGTAACGAGACTTTTTTTTACTGTTTAAGAAAATCACGATGTTATGGATTTTAGGCAAGATGTGGTAGCACAAGACGTTTTTTCGCATCCGTAGTGGATAATAAATTGCTGTTTTTCAAAAGTTCTGATGATCGGGTCAGTCACTTTCGTAATTCTATTCTCTATCATGATCATGATTTATTTCAAGTTTTCATTTATTCTTTGACACAATGCTTAGCGTAGTTCTAATTCGAATGCTAATGTTAGCAGCAGACATATTCGCTTTTCAGGTTCCTTGTTCTCATATGTACTTGCGAGGTGCTCATATCTGTGAGAAAATAAAAACTGCTGCTGATGAATCGAGCGGAAGTTCTGATGAACAAAATGAAAATCATATCAAAGAATTTGACCATACTATCTCGATCGAGGTTTGTAACTAATATTTTCGTTTTTTTTTTTGGTTATCCTAGAATATTAAGGTTTTTGAATTATTGAACGATTTACCTCATATCGAGCATTTCTATTTGACGATGTGCTGAACCATGACTTTAGATTGCAAATGTTGATCCAGTTTATATTGTTTTGCGAAATGCTGAAGAAAAAGACAAATGGATATACTTTCTAAAAAAGGCAGCCAGTGATGCAACATTTAGTGGAACTGCTTTCGAGGTACTTATACAAAGGATGATGACTGAAAATGTTGATAACGGTAAAGATTTTTTACTCAAGGATTTTTCGCCCCACATTTTTTCCTTTTTCGAATTACAATTATATATATATATATATATATATATTTATATATATGGGACGTAATAAATTTTTATTGAGAGCTTTATATACATGTATATATATAAAGCTCTCAATAAAAATTAAATTTCCTGGTGCTTTTTGTATTTAATTATGCAGTTTCTTTATTTTCTACTTTATATTTACTAGAAATTTTAAAACTATACAACAGTTGGTGTGGGAAAGGAAAGGAGAAAATTTATTTTAAATTTAAAAAACTGCAAATTTTTGATTTTTCTGCTTTTTTTCCAGTTTATTGAAGGGAAGAAAAAAATTGTGAAAATGGCTCATTTAATCGTGTTGTATTTTTACCCTGCAGAGGATACATTGTGGAATGACGTACTTCTGACGACATGTGAAGAAAAACCGAAAGAAACGTTAACAACAGTACTGGATGAAACACTTAAAAAGAAGGCGCTTGAACTCGGTCGAGCATGCTTTATGTTTACGTCAGTTTTGATGAGACCAACGGGGGTGCAGTACCATATTGATCTCGCGCAAAATATTCTTACTACAGCGATGTCTAGTGACTTACTAAAAAATGAGCTTTATGCTAATCTGATAAAACTTACGTGTGGTTCAATGCCATATGGGATTCAGGTACATATTCCCATCTTTCAAGATCGCTTGTTTTTTTTTTTCGAAGGAATTGGAGAATTGTAAGAATAGTATTATAGTATTTATTGAGGAGCACATATAGTCAAAATAGCTTTTCAAAAATAGCATTCAAGATGAATTTATGTAATGCATATTTCACTACTTAAAAATTTCCATTCATTATGTAGAATAAGAATGATTCTTCCTTTTAGGCTTGGAAATTAATGGCTTTAACAACACCTTTATTTACTCCCCGACAATATTCGCTTTTGTGGTTACTTCGTCGCCATATCGAGCGGTGGAGTGGGAAAAGGTTTCGATTTAACATTTCCTTTTGCTCCATCCTTTTTAGTACTTTAAATTATTGATTGTTTCTATAAGTTAGTTTTTCATTTTCAAATACAATTGGAATATACTCTTAGGAGCTATATTTTAGTGTTACATATAAGTCATAAAATATTTCTTACTTTTACAATAATTCCCTTCAGATGTGATGAAGGTAATTTTGCATTATATTGTTTGCGTGCTTTTAATCGTTGTCTAAAAGCACATGGACGAACAGAAGGGCCAAGTAAACTTGAAGCAATTTCTATATTAACCAGAGACCCGACTTCAACCAATATGCCTCATAGCATCCCAGTACTATTACCAACTAATGAGTATCAAGTACGTTATTGGAAGATAGATATTTTATCAGTTCAGTATCGTCATGAATGCATCAGGTTTTCTCGCTATTATGAGAAATAGGTTTTCGATAATCTTTCTTATGAAATAATTTTTGAAAAACTAAGAGTCTTTTCAATATCTTGATTATTAACAAAAGGAGCATTTAAGATCGTTAATCTATAAAACTTCTAAGGTTATTGACTTCGATGGTTCCACGCTCATTAGAGATTGTTTATCAACTCTGTGTCTGAAATGTGGCTTGCGACCTGCACTTTTAAGTGGTTATGCTTTGTACGTGGAGGATCCCCTTGAACGGAATTTTTATCTTCTTTTGAAAAATAAACAGAAGGTAAATTCAGAGCATATAATTGTGATGGTGCAATTTGGTTTTCTAAAAATTTCTTTAAATTGTCGAAAAGAATTGATGCTATTAGTGCTTCCTGAGAACTGGGTTGTTTTTCAGTTATGTGACTGTATATCACGTTGGGAGCGTGAATTGATGGACAATAAATGTGGACGTGTTACTGAAGATGTTGCTCGAATAAAGTTGTCAATGCGACAAAGACAGTACTGGAGTCATCTGGTCTCCTCGGAAACATCGATGGAGCGTGCATTTTTGGTACATCGAATGGCTAGTGAAATTGTTGCTGGTAGAGTACCGCTGAGCAGTGAATTAGCAGAGGAATTAGCAGCTGTTTATGCACAGGTATAGACTTTTCTAGCAAAATCCATCTATCAGACTTTGATTAACTTACTACTATACTCTTACGATAACTTATGTTCTAGCTGAAGTATGGTGACATGGAAACGGTATCCGATGACCAATTCCGTGAAATTATAACCTCTTATTATCCTTCAAAACTGCTCGATGTTGGTTGCGAAAGATTGTTAAGGTTAGGTTAAATTAGAATTGCAATATATATTTTTTTCAATATCAATTTAAATATCGAATAAACATTTTTAAATATTCAAGTTTTTAAAAATGGGTTTCAGATTAAATCTCGAAACGAACTGGTCGCAGTTACGAGGCACTTCAACAGTGGATTGCATTCGCATGATATTAGTTGTATTACGGAAATGGCGCTTTTTTGGATCATTTATAACTGAAGCACGAATGAAGATGCGTAATGACGAGAGTTTGTTTATTGCACTTAATGATCAAGGAGTCCATTTACTTACTTTTCGTCAGCTTGTGAGTAATCTTTTGATCTTTAAATTGTCGCTGAATGTACAAAATACTTCACCATAGTGATATTTATCATAGGAAAACTCAAAATTTTTAGTGCCACACAGTGAATTGCATGAATTGCAGTGGAAACACTGTTTTGTATTTTACATCCTTGAAGCGAACAGTTCAAGCTTTTTGAAATTTTTCTCTGGTATATCGACGACATATAATCTAATTATTATGGGACTTTTGATGACAATTATAATTTATTATAATATCTTTTGTGAATGACTCCAGAATTATTTTGTTCAAATTTGCAGGATCTCATAAGAACTATTCCTTACCATCGACTAGTTTCTTTCGGTGGTTATCACAATGATTTTATGCTCACTATTGAGAGAGTACTTCCACCTCAAGCCCATCCTGAAGAAACGGCTCGAGAGAGATTGACTTTTTCAATGCCTTTAAGAAATATTGACCAGGTTATTAATGTTGTTTTCCTATATATTCTCGAATTTCTCACTATGAGTTCAAATCTGAGTTTTGGATGAGTTCTAAAAGCGACACGCGCACTTTTTGGACGAAATTTTTGTTGAGAACATTTGAAATCTCATAGAACTCATGCTAAGAGAATAACTTGATAAAATGAAAAAAATGGGAATAAATACCTGATTTTCAGCTTACGTGTCATTTGGCAGAATATATCCGGTGCCAGAAATTAATTTGGAAGCTTTCTACACGGAACTCTTGATCATGTACAGCTTTGAATATTGATATATAATTTTTTGTGACTTTTTCGCCTGCTCATTGTTACGTTTATGAGGAAAGTGCCCATAATTTCACTAATTATTAATAAAGAGGAGGTATGCTACCGAATGATATCGTTCTTCTTTCACTATTTTTTGAAATGCATAACATCAAGCATATTTCTCCTAGTTTTCCAATCGGCAAGAAATCCATAACCTCCTCCTTCTTCATTTTTTGGGACAAATCTGCCAAACTGATAGCGTTTTATATATATATATATATATATATATATAATATATATATATCAATATATAGGTTTATCATAGGCTGTACAAACTTTTTGAACGTTTTGTGATTTTATGGGAGCATACAAATCAATCGATCTGAAAGTGAATCACAAACGTTTTAAGCTACAACCATAAATAAAATTAAACTTCATAAAATACTAGATATCTTCTGATACCTCCATTTCGATAACTCCGAGTCAGGTAACCTCGAAACATTTTCTAATAACCTAAGAGTTCCATGAGGCCTATTCAGCCCTTTTTGCTGAAGTTCATGAACATTACGAGTTCAAGAGTTTCTTCCTCAAACAGAGTTCTCTTCAAAAAAGAAAAAAAGATACTGCAGGGTGATAGTTGAGTCCTAGATCACTGAAAACCAACTCCTGGTGGCATTGCATCTCTCTAAGAAAACAATAAATAATTAAATGAGTGACCAATTGAAGGAAACGGGACGAGAGTCTTACCTGTGACTGGTTGCAGTTTATTATTTTCTACAGGAAATAATTTATTTCCTTTTTTTATGTACGCAGTACTTCGACTGTAGCATTTTGGAGGCCAGCACAAGAAATACAGTCGTCTTCAAGGCGTCTCTAAACATAGAGCGGTCGCTATTTATTTGTACGATTTAGCCTATTTCTTCCCAGCTTTCTGACTTTGGTCTTTCATAATATACGATCTTCCAAGTACTTTCTTAAGGCAAGCCTTCAACTTGACTATCTTCTCGTTCACAGCCACACTTCAGTGTAGCACCTGATTTGATTCTTGTTCGTCATCCGGAAAATTCGGTCAAACGAACATCTATATACGAGTACGTACGTGTTCATGGACATATAGATGCACACACGCAAGGCGTCGAGCACTTACAACTGTAAGCAGACAGAAAGCAGGTACAAATGAACACGCACGCACAAACGCGTACGCACACGGTAGCAGAGGGTATTTTGCGGTTACTAAATTTGAGTAACGGATTTCCCTTGACATGAAATTACCGAAGCTTCTGTAGACCATTGCTAGTGGAAAAGTGAAGTTGGAGTGTTTTAGAAGTATGACGGTATAATGAATGCGTAGATACGTGAGGAATCTAAGGAAAAGTTAAGCAGTAGGTGTGAATGACGACTGCACGTGTTCGGATATTGTAATACAATTTGTAGCATGTAAAGGTGCTGAAAGAGATGTCACAGTTGGAGACAGTGGAGCTGCAGGGTATCCGCAGTGTAGGAGTTGGCCCTCAGAATGCCAGTGTTATCGAATTCCTCTCACCGCTAACTGTCATTTGTGGCCCGAATGGTGCTGGAAAAACAACAATCATTGAAGCGCTTAAATATGTCACAACTGGCGAGATGCCGAAGGGAAACTTCCAGACATTTATCCATGATATGCGGGTAGGCCCATATGATTTTCATTTTACTTTTTGTATTTGTTTCTTTAGCGTTCCAGTTTGCTATCAAAGAGCACACCTCGTAATTTATGCACGTGTGCCCCAAATCTGTCATCAGTGTTGTAAGAGAAAGCATCGAGAACAACAGTTAGATGACAGGTTCAAGCTGCTTATTTCCAATTATTTTGCAGTATTTCGAGACTCTGAGAAATCTTTTTCTTCACATCTTAATTGATAGAGGAATGAGATTAAGATTATAACTCATAACAGATGAGAGGGAAGGAAATGTGTCTCTAAATGTTTATGTCCATAAAATATTTAAAAAAAAAAAAACTGTCGTATCAACTTGCAGCTAGCTGATAGGGCTCGAGTAGATGCATCAGTGAAACTGAAATTCAAAGACATCAGAGGAAGATCTTGTGTTGTAACTCGTCGTATAATGCAGTCTAAAGGTGCCAAGGTGAATTATTGTTTAACTTAGAAGGTTTATTTCTCGTTTGATGTTTTGTTTTACTTCTGTTAGTGAAAGCTTAATTTGTAGGGCAAGATAACAAATAAATCTGAAGAGAGTACGATCGCAATCGAGAAAGAACCTGGTGAATGGAAAAGCTTATCATCAAAAGTTGTTGACTGCAAGAAAGAGGTATAAGTTTCGAGTTTAATTCAAGTATTATACCTGCCTTTTGATTCAGATTGCTGCGATTATGACTTTACGCCATATTTCAGACTTTCCTGCATTATAAAATATTACAGATTTTAAACCTTCTTGGCTTACCCGCAGCAATTCTGGAGTACGTTGTTTTTTGTCACCAAGAAGAATCGTCTTGGTTCGTTCAGAGCTTTGTTTCTATTTGTTGCTTATCATCCAGCTGGTGCAAGTTTCCAGTAAACCTTCTCTTTAAATATTCTATGTTCACATGTAAAAGTGATTCGAAGTTGTTCTGTTAAACATAGTTTACAACGTTAGTATTTTTTGCTGTTACTTTTATGCTGTTTTCCTGCTATTGCAGGCCACTTGATGAGCCGAAAAAATTAAAGGAACGTTTTGATGAGATATTTCAAGTGACTGGTTATGTGAAAGCAATTGAAGTTTTGAAGAAGGAATTGAAAGAAAATGTCTCTTCCCTTTTTTTTTTTTTTTTTTTTTTTTTTTTTTTTTTTTTTTTTTTTTTTTTTTTTTTTTTTTTTTTTTTTTTTTTTTTTTTTTTTTTTTTTTTTTTTTTTTTTTTTTTTTTTTTTTTTTTTTTTTTTTTTTTTTTTTTTTTTTTTTTTTTTTTTTTTTTTTTTTTTTTTTTTTTTTTTTTTTTTTTTTTTTTTTTTTTTTTTTTTTTTTTTTAACGAATTTAATGCAGTAGAATTCAACCTGTTTCTCACAGTCTGATTTTCAATTTATTCGGTTTAGCAGTAAAATATTTTTCAGCAACAGGAACTAAAAGTGATTGAAGGTAGGCTGCCACTTCTCATTAGGCAGCAAGAAGAAAAAATCCAAGTATGTGTTTATCATTAATTTGTCCTTGCTTTTTTTAAACACACTTTAACTCTTAATTCCATCTTTTTGTGATTTTGTCGAAACATCGAAATTCTTTTTCTTTAATTTGTTCCTGATTAATGATTTATTATACTGTGCAGTTTTTATCCATTGTAGCTACATAACGAATATACCAGTCTGAAGGAACAAGTGGCAGAAAATGAGAAAGAAATTTTGCTAAAGCAAACGGCACTTGATGGAAATATTGCTCAGAAAAATATAAAAGTTGCAGAACTTGATAAAGCAGAAATGTTAAAGAAAAAGCACGGTTGATTTTATATAATTGTTAAGTTTTAAATTATTTTTCTACTTTTTTTTTCTCGTGTACCCTAATTAAGATATGATCGAGGCGGAAAAACAAGTACTTGTTGATCAAATTAAATGCTGCTCAGCATCTTATTACGGAGGAGGAATCGATGATTTAAAACGTGAAATTGAGTCGGTATGTGGTTAATGTTTTTGTATATATTCTTTGAATAACGATAAAAATTTATGAATAGATCGAAATTAGCTAGTTTCAATAGACGTATTATTGAAACTGGTTTCTGATACAATATTCAATTGTACTCATTAGTAGCTGTTAGACACAAAAATTCAATAGCTGTATTATTTATTATGAATTTGATTTCAGTCCTAAGATGCTTTTAAAAGCATTTATTGATTTCAGTTTGCATCCTAATGTCATATTTGAGTATGATGACGTTTTTATTGCAGATTACGCATTGTGATAAGTTCGAGGATATTGAGCGCAGTCGTAAGCGTATTGACGCGGAAATTGATAAACTCAATACTGATATTAAGGAGTATGTAGCAAAGAAAGAGGAAATTGAAAAAATGATTGTACAGTTGAAAAGCATTCAAATGGTGAATTTTCCTTGTGAATTATACTGAAATTTTTTCTTCTGAATTCCTATGAATTTAAAAAATTGTTTTTAAAACTGTTCTGGTAAATTGAAAAGCATCGAATCATTTCTTTTTTTTTCTTTTAACTGAAAATATATGTTCGTTTTTTTCTTATGCTTAATGTTATAGATGCGTGATAAAATGATTAAGGAAAAAGAACACTGCTTGGGAACTTGTCGCTCTCGCTTTAACTTAAGTGAGAATTTTCAGTTTTGAATTTTTGCTTTTCTTTTCATAATTTCTCCTCAGTTTTATTTCTCATAATTTCTGAAAATGTTCTGCTGTTTTCAGATGAGCAGACGGAAACTTTGAATCAGTTACATTGGTTGATAGGGAATCGAAAGGATGATATCAATCATTTTATGGTACATTTTCTCTTTTGAAAAAGAGAATATTTACATTAAAACAGTCTTTCTTTTGCTATTATTTTTTTTTCCAAATATTTTCTTTTTCGCTAATTACATAATTTTGTACGTTATTTTTCGTTATAGACTGAAATCGCCGAAAAGCAAGCAGCTTGTCAGAAGGAAATTGACAGCATTTCAGAAGTTTTAGCTCAAATCACAACAAAAGCAGAGTTGAGAAGTGAAGAATGTAGACGTTTAGAAGAAGATGTTGCTGCAGCGAAATATGATTTAATGGAAGCGACTAATTCCTCGGAAAAGTAGCTAATCTATTACCCCGCTGATAATATTTATTAGTCCTGTAGATGTCCTAATTCATTCTATACAAGAAAAAAAGTATAAAAAAAAAAATAAAATTTTCAGTTCTCGTTTTCTTCTTCAGTGCAGAAAATTTAGAAGATGGAGCCACATTTGACGTTTCGAAATGTATTATTTCTCATAGAAATGAGAAAACGAGAACGAAGAAAACGAGAAAACGTTTTTGATATCGTTGATTGTTTGAGAGATTTAAATTAGAAATTGAACTGTTTAGGCTTGATCGTTTACAAGATGAAATAGCAGAACAAGAAAAAATATTGGAGGCTATGCAAAATAGTGAGGAAGTGGTAAATAAAGCTGAAGACTTTAAAAGCGAAAGAGATGGAATTGCAAACAAAGTACCATCTTGATTGATCTTTGTGCAGCTGAGCATTAGAATCTAATGTCTTGTAAACGGTAAACTTACGTTCTTCAGTATCATCTACTATGAGACAGAAATTTTTCAAACATTTTAATATTTTTTTAGCTAGAAATTCTCAAAAAAGAGTTGTGTGTGAGAGAAAATGTTGAAAAAGTCGAAAATAAAATCAAACGGAAAAGTGAAGAATTGAAGAAGTTCGAGAAAGAATTCTGTGCACTAAAAGATAAGCATCTGAGTGCTTTATTAGAAATATTCAACACAAAGGAGCCTGAATTTCCTTTAAGGTAAGTTTAATTTGTATAAAACAATTCTTTAATGACTCGAAAAATAAGTTTTGGTAAATTTTTTACATTGTAGGGTGGGACGATTTTTCTCATATTTCTCACTGTTAGCATTTAATAACATACATTTCCATTTTAGCGAACAACTCACGATCTATGTCCGAAAAACAACGCAGAGTTTATCGGCAGTGGAAGATGAATTCAAAATTCGTGAAAAGGAAGTATCCAGGGCTCAGTTTGCTGTATCACAGATTGGTCGGGAAGTGGATCAATTATCTGATCAGATCGCATCTTATAGGCGAAAAATAACCAAGGTTGTTTTTCTGGGTTTAAATGTTTAAGATACTAAGCTAAATGACAGTTTTTTTCATTATTTTCAGTTTTTTTTTTTTTTTTTTGCTATGGGTTTGGTTATTCGTGTTGGAGAAGACTAATGAAGAAATACAACTTGTCCTTTTTTGATTGATTTTGCTCTTGTAACTTTCGATCTGATAAATTTTAGCAAACATATTGATGAATATCCAATTCTGTTGCTATTGTTTGTAAAATTTGAGGTTGTTACTCATGAAAATGAAGTGGAAACACGTTTGAATGAAATCAGAACTCTTCTGAGAAAATCACAGCAAGATTCAGGACGCGTGGATGGCTGTACCTTTTTATATCAGGAGTGGGACGAAGAAGTTAAAGTGAAGAAATGCTGTCCGCTTTGTGAACAGTCATATAACAATATAGAGGATTTTAATGTCCTCAGAGAGAAGGTTCTGCCAAGAAGGATATGAATTTCGTTAGAATCAAAGGTTTAAAAGATTAAAAACATAGGAAGGATGCTTTGCATTGTAAGAGTTGTTTATAGAAATATTTTCAGTAGCAAAATTGTTTTTGTGTTCAACAAATAATTTAGATTAAATTTTCAGATAAATCGTAAGAAGGAGGATCTAGCTAAAGAAGCCGGAAAATTGATTCATAAAGTGAAAGATTATGAGATAATGCAGAATGAACTTACTGAAATTTTACCTTATGTTGGAATGTTGAAAGAATCAAATAAAGAAAAAGAAGGATTACAGGAAAAGTTGAGGAAAGCGGAAGTAAATGCTTTGCCATACTTTCATTTTTTGGTTCATTCATAGCTGGATTTTCTTTCTCATAATTTATATTGCCTTTCCACTTTTGCAATATTTAGGAAAAACTGTATTTAAACTGTATTTAGGAAAAATTGCGTGATGTGGAAGCAGAGTTTGCAAAGTCAAAGACTGAAAGAGATGTCATTCTACAAAAGCTAAATGTGGTTCGAAATGTTCAGGTATTGTCTACGATTACCAGTTGATTGCGTTAGGTAGTTTAGAAATATTTGAATTGACTGAGGTGATTACCATATCAATATGAAGAACGATCAGGATGAGACATGCGTCTATTACGGAGTACGGTTCGAGACAGTCGATTTAAATCTGTTTTAGGTTGATGCTTCTCTGATAGATAGCGTTTGGAAGTCATTGACTGACGTAAAACATGATATAATATTGCTTAAAGCAGAAATTGGTAATGATGATGGTATGGAACGGTCAGTGAATGACATACAAATTGAAATAAGAGAGAGCGAAGTGATTCATACTTTTCTTTTTTTTTGTGAACTGATGCAGTATTTTTATAATATTGGAGTCATTTATTGTAAGGTTTAGTCTTGGTTCAAGTACCAAACTGGAATTTATAGGATCGCTTCAAAGAATTGATTGGTAAACTTGACATGATTCAAACAACAATTTCTGAAAAGAGCAGACTTGTTGAAAGAGTGGGTTTCGGTTTCATTTAATTTTGTTTGTTTTTAAACCAACTGATTAGTTGTGCCATTTTAAATAAAGATGGCATTTGAAAAAATATGAATTAATTCCAAAATAGCGGAAGTCTAATGAACTATCTTTATTCAAGTTGAATGCAGCAAAGGAGCGTCGTGCACTACTGGGTGAAAAAGCGATGAAGCTTGACGCCATAAAGAAGTTATTAAGCAACAAAGAAAAAGAACTGGAAGAAAGTAAGCAAGATTGGCAGAAACTGAAGATGCAAAAACCGATTGTTGAAGGAAAATTGCAGGTAATAGTTAGACCCCTTTGTCTTATTTAATCTAGCTATCTAAAATAAGTGTATTCATCATTCCTTTTAGGTAAAGAAAAATGAGCGATCTGCTATACATTGCGAAGCGAAAAGCAAGGAAGCGGAATTGTTGCGCCTATTGCGAGACGTGGAAGATGCTGCAAAAGAATTGGGTAGCTATTACAGATGGATAGGAAGTTTATAACTCTATGATTGGTTGTTTTTTATTTTGAATATCTTCTACAATTCTTAAATTTTTAGAAGCGATAGACAAAAAACTGCTAGATATTGCGGATAATTCTAGTGAATTAAAGAAACAAGAAGAAAGTTTAGCAGGAGTAGATGCCAAGATTAATGTAATCAATACCAAAATGCGTGATTTAACACAACAAATTGATTGTTTAAATTCAAAAGTATGCTTTTTGTATTTTTATTTTTAATTAATTATATATTGTTCAGTTGAGATCAACATTTTATCGAATAAAAAAATCTTTTTTTTAAAACTTCTTTAAACTTGGAACTAGATTAATGCTTTTATAGCAAGAACGCAAACGCCGGTTGGATGATCAGCTTCGAAAGTTAGAATTACAAGAGCGGATAAATAGCTTGAATGAGGCTTTAAATAAAGCAGAATGGTGTGGTACACCAATCTCGGAACTAAGGGATGAGCTAAGTATGCTTGCTACTGAAGTAAATAATTTGCAGTTGATGATCGAGAATAAAAGAGGTACTAAATTGTTAATGCAACTATGGCAGAGCATTTATTTACAATTTAGTAAATTTGTTTGCTAACTCGCTGAAAAAAGCTGATTGAAATGACAGCTTCTGACTGATGTTTAGCATTAACAGATTGAAGAAGATAGCCCAGATTTTTTGTAGATTTCTCTGTCTTGTTTTTAAACTCCTTTTGATAAGTATTTTTCCATTTTCGGTGAACTGAATGAACAAAAAAAACGGCTGAACAATATGGAAAAAATTTTGGGATCTTCTGAATATGCACAATTCAAAGAAGAATTTAAAAAAGAAGTGGTAAAGAAATGTGTTACTGCAAAAGTTGTAGAGGTTCTTCACTTTCTTTATTTGGGTCATTGTTTTCTTCTTAACACCGACATTGTTTAGAATCCTCAATTTTTCTCAGGATTTGGCAAATTATATACGAGCAGTGGATGCCTCTGTTGTGAAATTCCACGCGCAAAAGATGGAAGAAATCAATGAAGTACTGGGTTCTCTATGGGAGCAAGTTTATCATGGAAGTGATATCGAAACTATACAAATCAAGTGTGCATTTAAGAGTTATCTGATATGGGTTTCATGCTACATTTTTTTTTTACTTTTTTTTTTATGAAATGCTGTTCAGACTTTTTATTCTCGATTCTCTCTTATACTACAGAGAATTTCACAACAGACGCGATAAATAACGCGCAATTTAATAAATTCTATTTTAAGCCTAAAGTATTTTATTCGACAGAAAAGTCAGTCGTTTTGCTTGATTTCCTTTATGCATTTTCTTCTTATTTAAAGATCTGAAAGTACTGGTGAGAATGAAAAGAAAAAATCATACAATTATCGAGTAGTAATGTGTGTTGGTGGTACTGAAATTGATATGCCAGGAAGATGTAGCGCTGGCCAAAAGGTATGGCTTTTTTTTGTTTATATTTATATGATGCATTATCGACAGTGTTTGGGTTAGCCGTAAACAGGCGATTGTGCCATTTTATTTAAGCCATATCTTAAATGGTGATACAATATAAAGTTAAGCAAAGTAATGAAGAATCGAGCAAAATTATAGTTAGTTTCAATGTTCATTTAGATGCTTGCATCGATATTGATACGGATAGCGTTGTCAGACGTTTTCTGTGATAAGTGTTCTATAATTGCTCTTGACGAACCGACAGCAAATTTGGATGTGCTGAAAGTTAGTTTTGGTTGGATTGTGACAAAAAATCGGGGAACTTTATGTATCATTGGATGTGTCGAACTCATTAATTACTGTTACTTGCATTATTTGCCTCCTTGTTGTTTTTGTTTGAAAAATAAGTGGATTCTGGATTGACAACACTAGCAGCTTTGTCAATTTTTTTTATTTTTCGGTAGAGAATTTGGGCGATATGTTGGCAGATATTATTTCGGCGCGATGTGTAAACAACTCTAAAACGTTCCAACTTATTGTGATAACACATGACAACCGTTTTGTAGAGCATCTTCGACAACTATGTCGGCCGGAATGGGTATACTCAGTTTCAAAAGATGATGCAGGTTTATTTTTATAAAATTCATTTTTTAACGAAAGAACAAAAAAAAAAAAAGAGAATTTTAATTGGACATTAGTATAAGACATTTTATTTAGTTTTTAAGTCAGAGTTTTGGCATATATATAATATTTATATACAATCTTTCGTTTTCTTTTTTTTTTTTACTATATGTCATTTTTTTTAATACTGCGTATTATTTATATAATTTTTGAAGCAGGTAAATTATGATGTCCTTAATTACAGGTTTATCGCGAGTGAAACGTCACCGAAATCTGGAAGATGCAACCATGCGCGATGGATGAGCTGACATCCATTCCTCTATGGCTTAAGAACACCCATGTTGCTTTAAACTATGTTTTCTTTTTGTTTTTTTTCTTACACAGAAGTAATCTTTCACTGTTATCACTTGAGCGCTCAATTCATTCTGCTTCCGATTTGTCCCGTCATTTAAATATCTGGTAACATTGTGATATCTTTATTTCTTTCCATTCTCATTTGTAGAATGATTTCTCTATATGCATTTTTTTCTCTGCTCTCTACTTCTTCGTTACTTAATTAAGTTTAAACTCTTTATTTGATAGTTTTTTGATATATTGGTTTTGAATAAAATATTTCGCATTGCTTAAAATCATGCTGTATCTAGATCTGTTGTTTGTCTTACCTATTTCATCAAAAAAAAAAAAAAAAAAATCAAGAGGTTTGTTTTTTGATTGCATTCTAATTTCTGGAGAAAGTTTACTGTGTAGAAAAACGATTTGGTACGAAAAAAAATTGGTGTTTCATAACTTTGTTGTATGTTTAGATCTGGATTAACTGTTTAATGATGTTTCCAAACGCTGGTCCAAATTTACCGCGGATCAATTTGCCGCAGCAAGTAGTCCGCCCTTCTCTGACTCCAGAAGCCCCGAAATTTGGCGGCAGTAGTTCACCAGGTAGCGTTATATCACTGCTTAAAAGCATGGAAGCTTGAGAGATGATAGTAGGTGTCGCTCGAGAGAATTGACAAAGGTTTTTTTTAAATGCAAAATCAATTTCGCTATTTTTTTTGCGAGTCCACAAGAAAATAATGTTATCATGGTTTGTACATCGGAACTTCCAAAAATAATTGAACTGAATAATTCCTGTGAACTGCTTTTTAATTATTACGTTAAAAAGTTTAAAAAAAAATTTTAAAAATTTAAATTTCCATCTTTCCTTCTTTTCTTACTTTTCTGAATGTTTACTTTTTTTTTATTATAATAGTATCGATACAATCTAATGGGGAACGATTTTTTTTTTTTCGATGATTTTACTTTCTTGTACTTCTATTTATCACCGGAATATCCGAATGTTTCCATTTGTATCGACAGTGATTGTTACGTTTTGTGCATTAAATATTAAAGAAAAACGAAAATGCACAAAAAATCAGATATTTTGTTTCATTCATTAATTTTCCATTGAGATAATCGTTCTCACATTCACTAACATTCATGTATAGGGGATGCCTTTAAAAATCTTGGAATAAAATTTTTAATTTCAGCTGCAACTAATATGCTACCTTCCACAAGCGGACAGCCGGTTGTTCCTCCATTAATCGTTTCACACACCTCATCATCTAATCTGTTTGGATTAAGGCCATTACTTCCCGTATCCAACTCGACAGATCAGGTACAGCTTGTTTTTCAAAATTCTTTCCAGAAAGAGTGATTATTTTTGTCGTAACTCCAGGTGTCATTTTCAGATATCTGATCTTCACTATCGAGCACGCCGAAATATTGTTGGATGTCCAAGACCTCTGTTTTCTGACATGGGTTAGTGGTGAATTTTTACTACTCGCCTTTAATGTGTATCCGTATTAGTCATATGTATGTATTCATTAGAGAATTGTATTTGGTGCTAAATGATAATTTAGAAAGGTACCATTGGTCGTCAACAGTCGAAAGATCGCAAGTCATAAGACCTCCAGGAAGTAAAAGCAGCAGGTCGCTACCCAGTCTCAGAGATGTTTCTCGTATTACAGCAAAGCAGGTCATTATTGTTTTAATATCTGTGAAGTTTTCTAAGAAAGCTCGTTGCATTACTGTACTTACAAGCTTTTTTATTCCACAGTCTTCTTGGTACTTTTCTTACCTTAATTTTTCAGAATTTGCTTGCTCGAGAAGTTGGAACGTCCGATATTAATATTCATTCCTCATTATCTGATTGTGGGATATCTCCATCGGAAACAGTAAATATCAGTGATGATGATTTTAAGTAAGTAAATTAACTACATAGTTAGAATAGCTAAGATTCATACTTAACTAGATTGGTTGATAACCCTATTTTGTAATTATTAATGGAGTTTAGTTCTCTAATCTAGTTTTCCAAAATCTTATTTAAAATTTTAGCTGTAACTTATTTTGTTTAGTTGTGCCGGTAATAAAGAAGAGCATAGAAAAAAGAGTGAAAATTGGAAGGCAACTAAAAGGCGACGTAGGAAACGAAAACGTGATGAATCTAGTAGTGGCGAAAGTGATTCAGAACAAGGTTGTTCTTTATTTTTCTCGTTGATTTTTTTTTTTCCTTTTTTTGGGATTAAAAGAAAATTCACTTTCCAGTAAATTCAATAAATTAATCAAGGAATAATAGATTTGAAGAGACGAGCATGAAATATTTCAAGTTATTACACGGAATATTAATCATGTTTAGCCAGGGAAGATGTGCCGCGTTGGCAGAAATTGACAAAAGATGATTTTGTCGACACAATATTGAGTGATACTGACGACGAAGTTGATCAGATTGAACAGACCGTTGCAGTGAGTGGGTGCTATTCACAATGCATTCCTGAAGAAAAATTTTATTGCACTGTATGCCTTTTATTTTAATCATAGGATTCTGCCCAAAACTTTATTTTTCTCACTTTTAAAACGAATGGATATTTTTTCAAATAGTTGATTGCTTCTAATTTCGAAGTTACAGAATGCTGTTGGTGAGACTTGTGCTACAAATGAATTGAACAAGCTGCATGAGAGATTCAGAAGAGAGGTCATACAAAAAATCGCTAAAGAAAAGGAAAATCAGCCAAAGTCAAATCCTCCAGATATTCTTGCATTTCATGATAACTGCAAGTGTGAGATATTTTTGTTTCATTGTCCTAATTTTTGTTAACTATTAAAGCACAGCAACAGTTTAGTGTTAGGCGTTTACTCAACAGAGCTTTTTGTTTCAAAAATGTATTAGAAAGAATATATGAGGATTAAGATTATCCTGAACTTTCAGGTGGTCATCATTCAGACACCGAAACTGAATCAGAAAGTTGTGATTCTGAAGATTGCATGGATGATAGTGATGATAGAAGTGAAAACGTATCTGCTGATGAACAACAAACCGACTGTAAAGACAAACTCAATCATATGAAAATGAGCGAATCCAAAAAACACAGCACTGTTGCGAAACAAGAGGTTAATTTAAGTGATTTACGTTTACTTTTTATCATTTATATTTTTTCTAAACATTGAAATTTGCAGCTTACAAGAACATTTCCTGCAGGTAATTCGGAAGCGTAATCACCCAGCAATTCTACATAGTGATCTCTGTTTTAACGAAATTGGCCAAATGAACGATGGGCCGGAATGTCGTTGTTCGTGGGCAGCTAAAAAATCCGGCTTACGTCATAATAAATATGCTGGAGAGACTGTCATTGAGAAATGTGATCCAAATTCGAGGTAATTAGAGTTTGGCTAGTTGAAAACATGCCAACTTTTCTGCATATAAAAGCAGTTGTTTTGACATTGGTGAATTCATATAGGCTTTTTTCCTGTTCTTCTGCGTAGCAGGTCACAACGTTTTAACGTTATACAATTAATGTGTTCACTTTTATAGTAATTCACATCGCTTATGGCACTATATACTTTATACTGAACCTAATCCAAATACCGTTGCTCGTCGTTCAACGAAAATCAGCTATCACGATAAAATTTATGAGTTGGAAGGCTTTTCCGTCTTTTTTCATAAGTCGCTCCCATCAAATTTTCCCCAAACACCTTTGTCAAAATGGACAAGTGAATACAACATCAAATTTATGAAGGAAAACATTCCAACGGTTTTTTTTTTATTCATATATTTTTATTTATTCTTTTCTTTCTCTAATTTTGCCTTTATTTTTCATTTACAGATTTTTGAATTTTTTTGCAAAAATACAAAATTATTTCGAACGGAATTTTTCAAAGATATAAAAGATTTGAACTTTTTCGGCTGAACTTCTTATTCCTCGGAAATTTTACAGACTTTTTTTTTGCAGAATTTTACAGTGGAAGATTTGGAACTATTTCATCATTATTTGTTTATGGATATTATGGAAATGTATGATTTGAAAAAATATCCTCTCGATAATATCGATGGATGTCCTTACTATCACTGCATGCCGAGATTTGTTTTCAACCTTCCAGGTATTATTTGCTTCATTCTTCTTTATTAGTCTTTTTTACCACCATTATATAAAGTTTGCCTTTATAAAATTTGCTACAAAATTTCCGAAGTAACAACTAAGATATTTTCAGGTGGTGGAAAAGAGCTGCTGCCAATGTCTGTTGTAATGATGTATCTGATTGAGAGCTATCATCCTCTTTTAACAGAATCTGAAGCTCAAATACTTAAACAAAATGCTGACGCGTTTCGTGAATTTGCAGAGAACATGCGTGGTTCTTTAGTAATGAATGCAAATAAGGTAAATTCAATTGTGAATCACATTATTCCTATGGATTTAACATTTTGTTATAGAGAGTAGGCATATTTTTCACTAGTCTCTTGCAAGGTAAATGTAAGATTTTCTGTTCATGGAATTATTTTATGTTCTTTTTTTAATCTTTCAGAGGCCATCGACAATTCGAGCAGATCTTATTGATAGGCCTGATTTTCTACCCAACAATTTGGATCTTCTCTTTCCACTGATTACTCATTTTGGTGTTAGACCTTCTTCTCACACCTATAATTCGAATGCAGAGTGAGTGATTTCCTAATGTTTTATGCCTTCTATTTTATTCTGCATACACTGCATATGCTATTGCAGTGATACAGTTTTAGTTAAGCCTATACTATTTTAGGTACCAAAAAATGTCAAAGGAGTATTTGCGGATGCGTAAAATTCTTGCCATGAAACCACGTGTAAGTGCGGAAGAGCGAGGAAAGCTTGCACAAAAAGCTTCTCAATTAAAAGCACTACGTAATGACAGGTAGTTAGTTCCACTATTTTGCTGGTTGGAAGGATTACAGTTTGAATTATTTCAAATAAGTAAAAATAGAAAAGTGGTGAAAAAGTGAAGAATTCTATCACACTTCTGTAATTTTTATTCGTAAATTTTATTTGATTGGTTTTTGTGCTTTAGTCAGCTGAAGCGTGACTTTGTAATGTCAGTATCATCCCGTGATTTCTACAGTACAGGACTATTTCCTGATATTGTGCAGGTGTGTTTTTGAATTCAACTATCTTATTTAAATATATGTCAAAATAAAATGCTTGTTCAAATCATAATATTTTAGCACGGCCTACTCCTAATTCTTGCATGCGCACACGTGCGTTTTCAGTGGTCTCTAGAAGTATACGAGCAGGAACGTATTCACTATGTTTTCAAGGTGATGTCTTTTTTTTACTTAGTTATCCAATTATGATCAATTTTATTACTAAAAAATGAAAGGAAATTCTCATCTACTTTATCTGGTTTACAGAATCGTTCACTTTTGGAGCTGGCATTAACACATCCATCTTATCGTACAAATTATGGTACAAATAGTGATCATGCTCGTAATACTCTTAACAATTGTGGTGTACGTTCTTCCAAACAACGAGTCCATGATCGTCTGGTACAACAGCAGTTAAGTGCTAAGAAGCGAGGTATTTGCACTTAGTGATAGCGATTCCTTGCAATTAGTAGAATTTTCCAAGCTTTTTTTTTATTATGTTATAGGGTTCCATACACTGATGGAGATAATGTCGAAATTGGGTTCGAAAAAAGCGGAACAGTCGCCACTGAATCATAATGAACGACTAGAATTTTTGGGCGACGCCGTTATTGAATTTATTACTACTATTCATTTATTTTACATGTTCAGTGAACTTGATGAAGGTGGTCTAGCAACTTATCGCTCGACAATGGTTCAGAATAAAAATTTAGCTGTGCTTGCTAAGGTTTTTTGAATTTTTATTCAAGATGCAGAAGTAATGAATGATGAAGTGTTGCTGGTTTGAGTTTTTGGAAGAAAACTTTTTTTTTAGAAAATAGGCCTAGACGAATTCATGTTGTATGCGCATGGACCCGATTTATGTCACGAATCGGATCTTAGACATGCTATGGCAAATGCTTTTGAAGCAATGATGGCTGCAATTTATCTTGATGCCGGAATCGATGAATGTGATAGGTCTGTTTGTTTTTCTGTGATATCTACCACATTTTCTGTAAGTGAGAGTTTTTGCTAAATGATCCTATTTAGAATTTTCGGCCACGCTATGTTTGGTGATTCAAAAGAATTACTTTCTATATGGTTTGATTTAGAAGATCATCCCTTAAAGGTATACGAGATTCATACTTTAATACTTTTTCGGATATTGCTTAAATTTTCTTTTTTGTTCAAGCAAGAATAATTTTTCGTATCTGCATTTTATTTTCAAGATTTCAAATTTTTATGCCTTGAAATATTAAATGTTTTTCTGATGTATTTTACTGCAAAGAAAAGTACAACAGATCTCCTTACCTGTAAATGTAACAAATGACGCTCTTCTTTCGTTTTTTTTTTTTTAATTCCTTCACTTACATTGTTTGGAATTCTAAATCGCTATATTTGATTTTTAGCGAGATAACCCAAACGGAGATCGTCATTTGATAAATGATGTCCCAGCGCTTCAGCTGCTCACAGAACTGGAGAAAAATATCGGAGTTACTTTCAAACATATCAGAGTGCTTGCTAAAGCATTCACTAGAAGAAATGTTGGCTTTAATAATCTCACTTTGTGGGTATTTGACTCTGTTCTTTTTTCTTTTTTTCTTGTTTCTAAAGAGTAAATTGTAGTTCTTAAAATTTCATTCAGTGTTTTGGACCATTCATAAATAGAAATAAATTTGATTGAATTCTGCGAAGTATTGCAGAGGACACAATCAGCGTTTGGAATTTCTTGGGGATACGGTTCTACAACTAATAACTACAGATTATCTTTACAAACACTTTCCATACCATCACGAAGGTCACTTGTCAATACTGCGAACATGTTTGGTTAGCAACAGAGTGAGTTTTAGCCAACATTTCAATGTTTCAGTTTTTTTTTTTTTTT
>RCAB01000485.1:0-45656 GCA_003640385.1 Setaria digitata | reverse complement strand
AAAAAAAAAAGTTTAAACATAATCCTAGCCGTTAAATAGGAACAAATATGCCTACAACCTCTCTACACCAGTAAACCTGTTTTACTGAAGTAAACCTTACTAAACCTACTGAAGTACACCAACAACGAAAATTCAAGACAGACCTTCCGCAAAACATATTTATAGTCATCAGCAGATGCAAACTTCAGTTTTCGAATTGGCTCCAACATACCGCCTACATATTTCACTATTTCTACTTTGAATGTAGCACGAGTATCAATACGATCTGTTGTAGTGTCAGCTGAAGCATTTCCACCTTCAGATTCATCTGGCAGAGTCCACACAGATTCCCTAAAAATTTTCATGGGTAAGAGAAAGCCTATACAGCTTGGAGAAATTTCAGAGTCATGCCTTATGCGAAATGTAATCTTTAAGTACCCAATCTATTAAACATACTGTTCGTCATAAAACTACAGTCTTTATTTCATGTTCAATTACACTATTTTGTTACACTGTGGTATAACAAAATATGAAATAAAGACATTTTCAATCAAATGATTGTCTCTATCACCAATTACATCAAACCAACCTTGTAAATGGAATGACAAGGACTAGACGTCTTCTTCAATGTGGTAACAACAAATATCAGCAACACCATCAGACTTTTTACAAAACAGATTCTAACTCAAATTAAAAAGTTCGTGTAAAAAATTACTTTTTATAACTCATCAATAACTCATTACTTATTATATGAAAGCGTTCAACTAATGCTCTTATCCACTATACCTGGTTTCTCTATTATAATAATAAACAGTTCCTTCTTCCGTGGTTGCTTGTACCCACAAAGATTGTTTTGTTTGTGAAGGCGGAGGAGGAGGAGGTACACCATTCAAGTCACTTGATTCCTGCTCAGCTTTCTTTTGTGCTTCTTGTAAGTGTTTTCTGTTTTCCGCACGTTTTGTTTTGAGCATTACCAAATACTGAAATATTTCTCTTGGCAGTCTACATTGCATATATTTGGGTCAATTATAAGAAAAGTGGGCCCTTTTGCAGCCACGCTGCATACATATAAGTAATATAATTATAAGAACTAGCTTTTTCAAGCATTTCGATATCTTCGTCTGTTGGATTTTCCATATCAATCGGACCAATTGTAAGCATATTCGGATTTTCTTCCGGTGTTTTAGGACGTTTTGGTGGTGGTGGAGACGGCGCATCTAAGATATTCGTCATTTCTGCCATATTCTGCAAAGGCTGAGAAATCAAAACAGGACAAAAACAAGTTCACTGAACTCAAAAAACTTTGTACATATAATAGTAACATTAAAAGAAATACTGGAATAAGTATCCTAATGTGAGAAGAGATTGAAAAGAATTACTTGTGGAGTTAGTGGGCATGGAAGCATCCCCATCATTGGATATTGTTGTTGTTGATAATAGTTAATAAATTGTTGGTAGGCAGCTGAGGATGGGTCATACTTAGCATACACAGTGTTCCAATCGAAGAATTCCGGGAATGGTTGTTCAGTGTATGAGAAATTTACAGAATCTGGTAAACCCGAAGCAAATAATGCTTCTGGAAGAAGCTTTGGTGGTGGAGGAGTGTAAAAGTCACAATCTGCAGCGTACAGCTCATACATTGAACTTGGATTTCTTTCACCAACAATATCAAACCGTGAACGACGTTTTTTGGGTTTGTTTTCTCCTTCCTCGTCATCATTAATTCGGGCTACCTCAGTTCCAATTAACGGTGACTGCTTGAAATCTTCATTTTCGAGATGGGTCAAATCTTTCACGAAAATTGGCAAATCGGCTAAAACATGCTAGGTTGAAAAAAAAAAAAGTTCTCGATGCAGAATTAACAATAGTGATCTTGGAGAATCTTGGAGAAGCGGGAGAAATCCACATTATATTAGGCAATGTGTGTTGAAATTCAGCAGTGCCATTCCGTATCCGGTGTTTGTTCTGCTGACTAATAACAGATATGAGAAAACAGGATAAAGTACACGTATTTTCATGCCCACCCAAAGTACAGAAAAAAGACTACTTTTAGGAAAACGCCGTCGATCAAAGCACCGTTTTTTCGGTGGTGGTCCAAATCCACTTAATCTCCACAGAGTACTACCATCATCCTTTTTGTCAACTATAACTCGTTTATTTCTTTCATCTTCTTCAGTTTTCTAAATTAGCATAATACACATATAGAAGCATAGAAAACATGTATTTGTAAACAAAGCCAAAAGAATAAGAAAAAAATTTCTAAAATAAAAAGCAGGAATTTACCCTCACATAACGACTGATATCATGTTGAGCTGGAACAGGACCTGTTCGTTCTCGACGTGGGATACGATATTCTTCACGCAAATTATTCCACTTAAATTCACTAAGTTACAAATTTACTGCCTAATTAACTTCAGAATAATGAAGAAAAAACAGACGCTATACGGGGGTATTATTCGTGTGGAACAACCTTTGCCATCAAATTCGCAGCTTTTGTAACCATTTCGTAGTGCAAACGCTCTATGACAGGATCTGGATCTTTTGGTTGCGTTAAAGCTGAATACTGAGAAGTAGAAGGTACATCACAACACACTGCATCTACTAATCGCCTCATCACATCTTCCACAATTTCATTTACCGCACCTCTCTAAAAAGCGACAATTTTTTCAGTGTATGAAACTTCTGCAAAAAATAAAAATAAAAGAAAAAACCTCGAGAGGATGGAAAAATGAAAACTCACTTTATTGGCGATTTTCTCGACAGTTGAAGCTAAGTGGCTATCAATTACTTGGTTCTTATTAATAACAGGCATAACGTCTAGCAGATCAAGGGACTTGATTTGGAGCTGTAAAACCGACTGTTCATCATCGATTGGATAATCCGTAGCTAAGAAAACGTATAGAAGCCTTAAACCTGAAAAAAATAACAAGATTATCTATACTTTATGAGCCAGTGTTCTTAAAACAACAAAACCTCATACGCTTGATAGCAGAAGATAAATTTAAATAAAAGTACATCAACAAAACGAACCACTTTCTTGGATAAAAAGTCGCAGAACATCAGGATGCGCAAATCGTATACACTGTATTAGAGACGACCGTTGCGGGGCCTGTTCTACCTGCACCATTAACCTGACCAGGTCACGAACTTGACTACGATTTCGAGGGGGCCCTCGTGACAAAGCATTCACTATCGCCTGGAAACAAGGATCAGTTTTATCATAAACAACCAAAACAAGGGAAGAACAAATTCATTGGTACTTGAGAAATATGATGGAAGTAAAACTTGAAAAATACCTTATTGTAACGTTGAGCTGATGCTTGCTTTTTCCTCTTTGTAGTATTTCGTGAGCTTTTCTCTTTTTTCTCTGATTTCATCTTGTGTTTGGCTAATGGAATTTCGTCATCTACTTCACCGGCTTCCATTTCGGCTTCATCACTGATTCTGTCTTCCTCTCCTTCCTCGCTTTCACTGTCATCACCTATTCGGCCTCGACAGTTTGCAGCACCACAGAAACACCGCTGCGCCTTTCGTCTGAATTCAATAAACTTTCAAATCCTCTAACTCGTATCCTAATCCTCTACAGATAAGGATAAAAAAAATATCTCAATCCTAATACTCACTAGACTGTTTTGTTCGTTACGAATTATTTCGTACCGCGATTTATTTCGTACCGTTTTTGCAGAACTATCTACATAAAATCGAAATAATTTCATGATCAATAAAGACGTCGGATGAGACGTATCATTTTAAATTATAGCAGTATTCATAAGTAACGCTGAAATAATAGATGATTCGCTTATTAAGATACGAAATTAGATATAACAAATTACCCGTAACGTTCCAGCTGATAGTCGAAAACGATCTCTTCTCCCAAGGCAATTGGTTTGATCACGAAGAAACCAACTCGCAACTGACGATTAACCGTCCACTATAATCCTTTTTTTTAAATAAAAAATTTGACTAAAATATTCTATTTGGTGATTAAACTTAAGTGTAAACCGGTTACATGAATCCTACCGTTATTTTTCTCAATAATTAGGAAATATACTGCAAAGGTAACAAGAAACCATTGTTTTTTCCTAGTAAAGATGGAATATAAGTTTTAGCAGGAATTTCCAATACTATGCCGTATACTGCAACGTGTTATGGACTAGAGATTTTTAGTTAAGACTCATATCCTGTTCCTCACAAAGGAATTAATACGTAAAATAGAACATTAGTGCCTTCTCGTTTGCCATATAAAATCTCACTCCTTTTTCTGTTCATAAATCTATTAAGCAGAAGTTCAACTGGTGAATGGACAAGTACTGGTAAACAGCAGGAGAAACTTATTAAAAGTCAAACTCATGAAGTACATGTGCAAGTTAATGAACCAAAACGTAGTATTGAAAGATAAGAGAGGCTTTTCTGATAAAAGGAAGTGATTATGCTGCGAAAAAAAAAACTTCAACGCAATAATAAAGGAACCTTATACTCAATCTAGTCAAAATTATAGGAAGTCATCTTAAAAATTTTCTTTGTAAATTACAGTTGTCTCGATACTTTTGTGCATTTCAGCATATTAATTCGATCACCTTTCCGCATAATCCATAACAAGCGCATCTCAGGAAAACTCACCAACTTTGACATTGCACTTCGGTATTCGACAACTGTAATTTAAAAAGACAATTCACAACTTTCCTATGCTACCAGATTTTTTTGGTATGTATTTCGAAGCAAGAAAAAATACTTGGACTGGGAATTATTTAATTATCTAGAAAAAACTAACTTAAAAATCTTTTCGAAGCCACCAGTCTTTTTTAAAATAAACAGCATAGAGTGGGATAAAAAAAGAAGTAAACTGAATAAAGAGCAGAGCAAAGCACCAAAAAATTATATATACCTTTTGGCTTTCACAATTCGGATCACAGGAGTGATTTATGAATCGAGAAACATTTCCTTTTGCAGTTGCATCTATTACGGCACCATTCTTTAAAGCCATGAGATAGTGATGTACATGCTTTGGGTCTTTACCGTACCTGAAATAGCAGAAAGCCTGTATTCCCCGAATGTGAAAATGCTTTCTTTTCTCCTCCTTTCCATATTTCCAAAATAAATAACCTCCTTCCACGTCGTATCATTTCCTCAGCATCAATGACTTCACCAACATATTCAATTATGAAACGACCACTGAAAATTTTAGAAAATGTTATGAAAGCAAAAACAGGGCACTACTCTATGGAATGCTTTCGTCGCAAACAAAAGTTTGCTACTCTGTACTGTGCAAAACACCAATCCAGATTTGCTTCCATCTATGACCCAGAAAAAATAGCATTAATGTTGTACTAATGATAACACTGACTGAGGAAACATTATAAAACTTACGGTTCAAGTGGCTCCGCAGCTCTTAATCCCCAACCTTTTACACCAGCATTGAATACTTCCACTTTTGCATATTGTTTCTGGAGATGTAAAAATATCAGGGATGAAAAAAGTTCTAAATAAGATTTCATCCTTAATTAGGATATCTCAAAGAAAAACTTGGTCTGCATTACTAACATTGTGAAAACGCCTGTTGGCACATCCCAACCCACTTGGACACCGTGAACCACACTCTGTATAAAGTTCTCGATTGATGCAGCCAGAACTGCAACCACGACCTTCTGCTATTTCCTCCGATGTTGGCTCACAAAAGCAACGCACAACCTCCAATAAATGATTATCTCTTGATATATAACGCAGCTGAATTTAACTTTAAAGCAAACTAATTACATAGAGAGAATTTAGAAGCATATTCGTCCTTAAAAAAAAAAAAAACCTGACCAAGACAATGAATTTATACCTACCTTTGCCTCTTTAATTAGATTTTCGTCGCAAAGTATTATATTGTCATCCAAATGCTCATACTGTGCGGGTTGACTGACCAGTTCTTGCAGCGAAGGAGAAACTTGTACCACTGACTTAATCTTTTCTTCACTTCTGTTTACAGCCAGTTCAACTTCTGGTTCGTCGACTGCTAAACTCATTGAATCAACATGTGCATTTACAGTACAAACAGTTTCGAAAATCTCTTTCTCTCCTTCTCCTTCTCCTTCAGCAGTTTGTAAAATACCAGCATCCAACGAAGAGAATATTTTCGCAGTAGAAACAAAAGAATACATAGAAGTTGATGTTGCTGAAGAAGCAGATGACAATGAAGCATCTTGTTCAACTTCCTCACTCCCTTCTATTTTAGAAGCATCCATTATCCATTGTTGTTGGAAAGCAGAAACTGACTCTGAAGAAGGTAATTTTGTTGCCTCCTTCGAGTTGAGTTCTGATGGAAAATCCATCGCAAACCACGACTCAGCCTTTTCAACATTAACTTCTGCATCTGTCTCAGTTGCATCATCATCCACCACAGCTAATGAACTCATCTCCAAAACGCGACTGCATTGGCGGCTTAAACAAGAGGAGGACATCGCAGGTTCCAAGATATTCGATTTCCCGATTTCGACTGACTCTGGCTGCTCCATACCTTCTTTTTCTTGTTTTGTACACTGGTTTTCCAAGAATTGCATCTCATGTACCATACACTTTGATGATTGGTTCGCTTCAGATGACGTAGCAATACTTCCTGGTTTAAAATCCGATCGCACCTCTGGAGAGTATGATGAAAGAACTATTTCCTTTCGATCTGCAGAATGCTGAAGTAAAGTATGCGATGGATTTTTGTCAAAATCAGAACGCAGATTTTCTACAACAGATTCTGTATTCAATGAATTTTCCGCATATTCCAATATCGTCTTTGGCTGTTCTTCAAGACGTAATTTCCTCAACTCGCCTGTTTCCACTTCTGGTTCCCAAATCTTTACATCCACAGTTGGAAGTTCTTTAGATGTTTTCGTAAATTTCCATTTGATTATTACTTTCCCTTTCTCTAATGTAGCTTCGGAAGCACGTTTCTCTTCACTCGTGTGAGAGAGAAGTGTACAAGTGGTATGATCATTTACTTCAGATGGTTCGGGCGGCAAAGCTATATCACAGGGATCACATGGAAGCGCTATTTTATCAAGCAGTAGATTACCGCAATTACTAATTTGCCCATCTTCCATAATGGATGTCTTTGCACCTTCAATACAATCTCCTCCTACCTTCACACCGCCAACTTTCATCGAAGCTACCTCATTTGTGAAAATCTTTTCTTCACATTTGTCAATCGTTTTGTTATAAGCTCTATTTCTCGCCTCATCTAAATCAATAGTACATTTCTCCATGACGGTTTCATCTGCATTTACTAAAGCATCATTTAATTGTATATAAAACGGTGCTCCAACATCCCATCTTGATGGCCTTTTCATTTCTAGATTCGCAACATTACGTTTAGTGTGGATATCTACTCCAGTTATCTTCGGCTCCTCATTTTCAACATCTCTTTGTGAGAGAAAATTTACAGGTTTCTCCATTTCCGATATAATTTCATACTCGTCTTTTTCATCCACATCCATATCCACCTGGAAAGAACTTGATTCCAGAAATTAACACTTCTGAGACAATGGGACGACTAATTAAAATGAGAATGTCAAGGGATTACTGTACCAATTACGGTTCTGTACGTAAGCACACAGCCATCACTATGATATTTTTACCAGCTCACTCTCATCACCCTAAACAGAATAAATCTCACCTCAGCCATGCGACAACAGCAGAAAATCATAGCTAGTTACGTCTAACCATTTAATATTAGCCGAAGAATAATAGAGAAATTACATCTATAAGCAAACTTATCTCCATGTACTTCTTTACTGGATTATTCCTTTATTATCCAACTAAGGTAACTAAGAGACAAAGGTGAATAGAAAATTCTAGTCGGATAAACAAAATTTATTTTTGCTTAATGCACAATGTTGAAATCATAGCAGTAATTACCAATTCGAACATTTGGTAAAGAAAGGTTTACATTTCAAAATCATACTTCTTTTAAAGGTTTTATTCACTAACTGCCTTTTGATTAGTGGTGATAAAAAATATCTTTCTTAGCATCTCACAAAAAAAAAGAAAAAAAACCGACCGATTTAAAACATAGAAAACCTAAGGCATGAAATCAATAAATTTATTATTAATTAAAATCCAAATATTTAACACTTTTTTCGTAGAAAAAAATAATCCTTCAGCTATACCTTAAACTCTCGAAATAACCGAACCATGCAAACAACAGAAGACAGTTTTCCTGGTAAGCAAGAAAAATACTTTCCAAACATTATAAACTTCATCAGTGAAAAATATTCTGGTTGAAATTTGTATAAAAACGAACTACTGAACACACTAAATACCTCATATATACTCAGCAACTTGAATGAAACTAGATACCATAATTCAAGTATTATATGTTTTGCGTTAAATATAATCAATCCTTGATTGAAATAGAATTCGCAAAAATACCAACATTCACAGACACCTTTTAATGGCCGCTATCTTAAGGAGCTTTACCATTTCAAATAAATTTCAAGAATTTCCTGAAAGTGAGCTTACTATTTCAGTTGAATCCTTCTTGTCATCCACTTCCTCCACTAGCCAGCGTCGCTTCATTAATTTAATACTCATGTTTTGATCTGAGCAGAGAGTTATGCAATAACTACCAAAACATTTCCATTAAACCTGCAAAACCTGAAACAAAAAAATGTTTATTGATTTTAGCCGTTTTGTAGAATAATAATCGCACGCCCTGTCACCAATAGTGACATTCATCTTGAGGAAAAGCAAGTCCTATTACAGCTTTAATAAATAGCATGTTAATTATTTTACTGACTAATTCGATTACTGAGTACTAATACTGTCAGCTCATATACAAATAAATAAAACTGTCCTAAAAAAAGAAAAAAGCAACTACAGAACGAAATACCAAAGCAGTTACCACGAAAAGACAATATATATCAAATAGGCAACTTTTTGCATCATTCAGCAAATATAGTATAAAGAAACTTTTTCTCAAAAACTAGTTTTTTTTTTGAAACATCACTTTTACTTCTTCACTGTAAAGTAAAAAAGAGCCATTTCTTCCTTACAAAGAGAAGAAGCTATAATTAAGAAATACACATCACAAGATCTGAATCTTTTGAGTTTCTTTTCGTTCCTGCAATCCCGGAAATTATAGAATAGAATTCTTTTATTTCATAAACCGTCATCTACAAATAAACAAATTAATGGAGGAATACTCTTTGCTAAAAAAAAAGTCGAAGTGAAAACAGTGGCCAAATACTTAATACAACTAAAAATTAACGCTAGTTGAAAGAGTACTCGCGTTCTTTTTTTTGCTTGTACGCGACATGAAGTGAAGGTGTAGGGAAGGCAGAAGCAGTAGTGCAACTAGGCAACTTCAAATCAACAACACATATCGATCGCTCGTCTCTCTCCATCTCTCTTCCGATGAGCATCTCTAAACGTAACATTCCTTTTCAATTGCACTCGAATCCGACGATAAAGCTAATCCGTTTCTCTCCGCGTTATGTTCTGAAATAAAGTCGAAGTAACTGTTGAAGTAAATTTTGGTAAGAAAAATATATGGCGACAATTTCCGAACGAAATTTGATAGTATACATCCAGAGAGAAACAAAGCGAAATCGAGTCTTAAGCTGCCAACTTACAAATTCGGTTCGAGAACTCCACATATCACTTGGTATGGGCTGTTTGTTCAAACACTGTGACGAATTACCAAGAAGGTGGTTAAAGCTTGAAAAAGAAAAGAAGAGAAGAAAAAGCTAAGAAAGTACACCCGAGACTACTACGATGTACCACAGATTCAAATTCCTTTAATAAACAGCAAGAAACAAACCCAAGTCTGCGTACTGCACGATAATCCTGAAAAATGCAACTTAACCTTAAGCCCGTTCTCCATCATGCTAAATCCACTTTGCTAATTTCGATAACGTGTTATTAAGTAGGTTTTGCATTCCTTGTAAATAATCCTCACTTGATCACTTGATGATTTCAGTTTATAAATCCCATTATTGAGCTGTGGTGATTATTGATCGGCGGGATGTTAATGTAAATCAACCTAATTCACCACACCCTATTAAACAATTGACAATTCTGCATCTCTTTCTCCATTTTTGGAACAAAAGCAATTCAAACCATCATGGAACTTATTGTGATTTTCTTTATTATTTTAACTTCATATTTTTTTAATAATCCGACATGCAAGGGTAATACGGCGACTAAATCAAACTATGGATTCAAAATAATAGTTTAAAATATTTTAATCTACATTATACTTGTGGGTCCAAATACCCTGCAAAGAATTAAAATCGAACCTTTCATTAAAAAATGTGATCAATCAGCACATCATTCCCGTAAATCCGTGTTTCTTGCTGCATAACACAATGATGACATGTGAGGTATAGAATATACATAGGACCTACTTAGACGAACCTTATGAATATACCAAACAAATGCTCAGTAAAGATATCAAATCAAGGGCGCAGAGAGCAAAATGTGCTAACCTTGAAAGAAACCAGTCACGCAGCATGCCTAAGCTACGTTAAATTTGCACCACAAAAGGAAGACAGGGCGAAACAGAACTACTCCCAGTCTTATAATTACTAATTTCGAAAAAATACCACTGAGTCAAACACAGTCAGCGACGTCGAGATCACCCATTGTTGTGCGTCCGATGAAGGTGGATCGATCGTATGTCGGACACAGGCCAATTACATAAGCCCTCCGAAAGAGACGCACAGTGAAAAGCCGTTGTCGCTGCTTCGGTTTTGAGTATTTCCGAAACCCACAGGACAGTTAATATGATGGATATTGTATTCTCTTTTAATCTCTTGCAAGCAAACTCTCTCCCCCTCTCACAGTGACATTTTAATGCCATAAAATATGTAAAAACTTCTGGAAATGAAAAAGAAACTTCCTGAGAAATGTACAACGTTCCTGCTTCGTACATGAAAAATATGACAGACGAGAAAACCATAACGTCACAACTCCTCCTAAATGAACAATCTTGAAAAACTAAATCTCAAAGCAATTTAATATGAAAATAATTTCACCAAACCTTGTTTCGAAAACTTCGCCGTCTGGCGGGAAAAAATGTCCCAACGGATGAACTGCTCTCTGGATCATTCCACTGGTCTAAATTGTCATTTCGTTTTTATCGAAAATTTAAGTTGAAATAAAGACGCTCCAAAGAGCTACATTTAGGACTTAAAATATAAATGCAGTGGCACTCACTGAAGGATACACATTAACAATTACACTGGAAACTTCATTTATTACTTGTCATCATTGTCAATTACCAGAGCTTTTTCAGCTTTTAATCTAACATCCGAACATTCCACAAAACGAAGCTGTTTCTCTTCTAATTTGAAAATCATATCAGTAGTTATATTTGAATTCCATTCAGTTGTAAAGAGGGAATTTGAGATTTGTAATATAGGATTATCCGTGTTGCATCGACGTATGGCACTATCACCCTGATTCAAAGCTTGCCGTGCTATGTTTACATCCATTATACCACCAATTTCCAACACCATCGTTTTTGTTTCCCATTCTTCATCTTTCATTAAACAGTTGCTGTCCTGCTTATCTGAAAAAATCGAGCGACACTTTTCATACGGATTCTTAAACTTTGATGACAAAAGATCCTAAATATCTCCAAAGATGTTGAAACGATTAAGGTTATGTATCCTACTAATTAATGAATAATTGACTCAAATACCACTTCCAGGAATCTCTCCCATGTTACCAGCGTATTCCTCTAACCAAGATGTTGCTCTCCTTCCTGATCACACGGTGTTACTGAAATTAGGGCCCAGTGAGATCATTATTAGTATGGCTATTTTCCAAGACTGTCGAAATTAGCGGCACAATTAGAATTATGTGAAATCTTAACCGGAATTAACAGAGAGCATCTAATTAAAGTAATGCTCTACTTTAACTAATGAAAGTAAGGCAATTGGAATTGACTGTTTCATCTGTTAAAGATATGCAGTCTGAAGTACTTATTGAAATATATTAACTCATATTATGCAACAAACGATAAAAAAATTATTTAATCAGTGGCAGGTTTATTTATCCAGAATGGAACTAATAATTAAATCCACACATTCCATAGTTATTTGAATCAAATTATAACTATTATAATTATAACAGTGGGAGCATAAACGAAGCTAATACGATCAGCTCTTGGAAGTAATTCTTTGCAAAACACTCATGATTATAGGATAATTGTTGACATATTCAGTATGACTTTGTGAAATAACAGACGACATATAAGAACGCATAAGGGATGATAAAAAATCAAGACGATCTGCTGGACCGTGGTCCAAGCACCACTTTAAATACTCTTCCAAAGTCCAGTTAGCTGATATATGTGGTGATAATAGTGTTTCCTCACTCATACTTATCAATAATTGCACAATAAACCAAAAAGGCAATGATTCTAATTGCGCAAGCTGCTCTACGGGTAATTTGAAAGCGTTTACAAATTCTGATATTCCAGGCATAAGGGTAGACCGTACATTGTAAAGAGAAAGCCCATGATCGACAATATACTGCAAATCAGAAGACAAATGTGAGAGTTGATCTGAAGAAAGAGGTCGCAAAAGCGATGCATTCATTAAAAATAACTCAATGACATAATCCTGAAATGAACTGAAGAATTGTTCAGAGTCAGACAATTTCAGAAAAGATGCATGAAATTGGAAAATGCGGAGATAACTACAAAGTTCCTTAACATATGGGGATGGATCATTTAACTTTTCCTTATGCATTGATACTAAAATAGTAAAAACGGATGAACGTGCTACATTCATGAGTGCATCTTGAAGCTGCTCGGAAATTCTAACCAGAGGTTCACTGTAAGCCGGCCAAGACAAAGTTAACATGTGCGCAACAGAGAATAAAGCATAATTTTGAACCTAAAAATCAACTGTAGTTTTATAATTTCACATTAAGGTCTTAAAATTGGATCGACTCCTCACGTTAACTTAGGATTAAACACTAGCCGCAGAACTCAAACATGCTACGATATGCTCCTATAGATCCTATTTGTGAACGTGATTTTTTTTTTATGTTCAGTAATGTCTCAAAATCATCACTGTTTGTTTAATTTGAACTTCTTCCAAACCAGCCGAACTGATTTTAATGTATGAGATATTTTAAATAAATACATCGTACAACTATGTAACATATGACCATGTCATACTAGTAAGATTCATATTTACCTGAGCAGTGCTCACACGTTCACTCATCTGAAGTGTGGGTGGATCTAGAACAAGACGCTGCTCAATCTTCTGTGCAACCAGTTGAATCACTTTCGTCACATTGGTTTCCATTTCTCTCTTTAACTGGTAATCCCAATCCACACTTTCTAATTCTTCTTTAATTGCAGAGTTAATCTTAAAAAAAATTTTTTTCCTTTTGATATACGAATTCAGATTGACAGGCTCTATAATTAATTTAACTAATAAAGTTAATTGAATATATCAGAAAACGTACTTTCTCGATAGAAAAATTTTCAAGATCATTTTCTTCAAAGGCACTGTCGACTGCTTTGAACATTCTACCAAGGGAATGAGACAATGTAGCTCTCCGAAGAGGCCCAAGACTATGATCTAAGGATTGGACACCTTTCGCGGGATATACAGGTAAGAGTTTGGAGATGAGCTGTACAAAACGAGTAGCATATGGAGCATTTTCAGGAATGCGTCTTGAAATAATTTTTGATAACTTTTCACAGAACTCCGCGACAACATCTATGCCTAACAAAGAATACTGTTCCAATGATATCTGCAAAAGAGCAATTTAAAAAATACGAATTTCTTTAGATCTGTGAATTTCATCATTTTAATTTTGCTTGAATATTTTGCCGAACCAAACAGGTCTAGCTAAAATATTAATTCCAGTATCTGCTTGTCTACAATAAAAAGAGTTCACCTGAATTTGATTTGCTAACTGAGGAAGAAGTTTTGGTGTCATTCCAGTACTACTGTTAAGTTGCAAAAACTGTCCATCTAAGCGTCTCGCATTTTCTTCTAGAAGTTGACTAACCTGGAAATTTAGGTAAACATTAGTCCGGCCATCCTAACCATATGAAAAAATAACCTGCTTCAGATAAATATATTATAAATTCATCAAAAAGCGCTTTGTAATACCTTTGTTATAAAATTAGCAAATTTAAGTGTTTGCGAAGCTCACCACAGATTCGTATGACGACAGATTATTCAAGGCACGAATACAAGAGGAAACAAGTGGTGCGCTGAGACTTTCAAGTGATGACCGCAAATGACTAGCTGTGCTTTGCCTAACTTCAGTAATTAGTCTCGGTATCTATAAAGCATTTTTTTATTTTTATTATTGCAGATATAAAATACAAAATCAACTGAAGACTTCTTAAATTACAAGATCTGACGACAAATGAAAATTTTAACGAAGGTTGCGTGAATTCATACCATGACTAAGACCATGTCACGGATAATTTTCAGATCTTTCAGAGATGCTATATCAGTTGCGATTGTTTCTAGTTCACAAATTATCTCTGAGCGTTTCACCAGTTCAGTTGTATTTTCGAGTTTTCCCACTAGTTGCTCGGATCTTAAGAGAATATTTTCAAATTCGCTCTAATGTTTCTATAATTCAACCTCTGTTTAAAGTTGAATTCACAGTGATGTATACAAACCTGTTTGCTGACCCCAAGATTTGCCTTAAAGCATAAAGCCGCTCAAGTCTGCTTGTTGTCTGATATAATTCGTCATATTCAGATTGAAACCGTTCACTTAGTTCTTCACATTTCATGTGTAAAAGAGACATCTCACGATTGATAGCTGCTTGTACACGATCCAAATTCTGCAGAGCACTTGCCTGTTCTACCAAACGAGGGTGATGTTCTTCAACCTGAAAAATTCTGACAGCACTCATGTAGTTAAAGGAAAAAAATTGACGAAATTGAAGAAAAGTGCCTATCTGCCATCGGTGCAAAGAATAACACCCTTTCGAAAAAACTAAATCCTCAATTAGAGATCAAAACTTACGGCTTTTCGGATCTGTTGACCAATACTTTCTTTAACAATTCTAATCCTTTCCAGGAGAGCTCCTTCATCAATTCTACTCGCTCCAACTAAATGTTCAGCATACGAACTCCAGTTAAATCTACCCCAAATGCAATCTTCCAAGTTTCCATCCATATGTAACAAAAAAACTGGAAAATTACAAGTCAAATGTCATCACGACAACTCGAGATCTGCCTTCTACAAACCCTTGGAATGATTTCCAGGAGATCACATACCCTTCCAATTTCAAACCTAACTACACTACATAAACTAACGAGGGAATTTTTGGACTTTCTGACTCAACTTTATGACCACGATAATTCGATCTGAAGGAAAAGTGAAAAATACTTCTAATAATTCCCGTATTTTTCCTTCACTTAATATATCTCCTACTCTTCCTTCATCATAACTAAGATAGAAGCATTGTGAAAGTTAGGCAATCTTCACAGATGTAAGAAATCTTCATAGAATAAAAAACGATCTTTTAGTATTAATGATGATTCCAGAATTTATGTAACAAGTATTTGCACAAATACAAACACAATATAACTTGATGCTTATCAAAGTATACGAATTAACGCTTATGAAAGGAAGGCAAAAATGAACATTTCGATACCAAAATCAAAAGACTAGGGTATTCGATAGATAAGTTTAGACTTTTTGAAGATCATAGATATTTTCACTTATTTTTCATTCACTAAATAGCTTTCATAAAACAAGACATAAAGATCACTGTTGTTCCCCGATAATATTTTCAAATCCTTTGTCTTTGATATTCTTGAAGGACTCCAAATCAATTGCAGGAAAAATTTCCCGAATTATGCCTCGAGCAATAGTCCTTTTACTGCTTTCTCGAATTGTAAAAGGCAACGACTGCCTTACTGGCATCTTGTTCACAAGAACCAAGTAAGCAGTGCAATGTTCTCCAGGCATTAGCATGTCAGATTCCAATAGTAAACGACCAGCCTGAACGAATCTACCCATATTTTGCAATTTCAATCATGGCAAACGATGTCGAAATAAAACGAGGATAAGAACATGGAAAAAAAAAACTGAAATATAAACAAACCTGGTCCCATGTACTACAGAATACCTTTTCCGTGAAACCAGAATGTACTGCCAACTTCCTTCCACCTTCCTCTTCACATAATAAATACAATTCAACCTCAAAATTGAGAAATAATTGGGAATAACAAAATTTTTCCAAGCTACTTAACTATAAGAGTGCAAATAAGTTTTGAGTTGAATAAAGTACCTTGAAGAAGTTTGATGTAGTAACTGTATCTATGGCTCCTAGCCACATACCTCTCTTTACTACATTCGCTTTAACACCACGACACAAAATACCACAGTGATCACCAGCACCAACCTGAACAAATATTCAGTTTTTCAACTGCGTGATTTGTTTTGTTATAAATTTTAAACAAAGCCTAACAGAAATGCAAAATGAAAGATCTCCCTACAGAGATTAATATAAAGTACCCACCCACCTTTCGAAAGAGAAATACAGAACATGAAAATATTTCTTAAAAACAATTACAAAGGCAGAGGATAAAGTGATACTTTATTAGTATCAATTTTAGATGTATTACAAAAATACATACAAATCGCTTACTTCAAGGACACTTTTTCTGAAAACTTGTATATCCGAAACAGTGGAATGAATGCACTGACCCTCTCCTTTGATTTCCACTTTATCACCTTTCCTTATTTTTCCTTGCTCAACCGTTCCAACGACAACAGTTCCCCGCCCCGTAATTGACACCCGTGACGCAATAGGCATTAGAAACGGTCCATTCTACAAAAAAAAAAAAAATACTTCTGCATGGCAAAGAATTCTTCCAATATTTCAAAAAAAGAACATGAATAAAAAATCATAAATATCTCATTCCCAATAAAGTTTCATCAACTTCTGCTAGATATATTTATACTTCCACAGAATTTTCTTATAATTATTAATCTATCAGGAGGAATAAACAACTTCCAGCCTCCTTGGCAGAGGGATTTTGTCCAAGGCAGAGATTAATTCTTCCACGCATTTTCCATCACCTTTTTCCAAAGCTTGTAATGCTGATCCTCTGACCACAATAACTGAATCGTCTACAAAAAATATGACAGTCCGACAAATGTCTTTCGAACTATTAAAGCAGAAATTGGATTAAATTAATGAGATACGTAGAATCATCATCTTCAAAATGGATAGCAGGGTTGCAACACCACCTCCAAAATTTATTAAAAACTGACCTATGTAACCATGATGTTCCAGTAATTCTCGTGCCTCAATTTCCACTAATGTAACAACGTCATTATCGACCAAGTCTACTTTATTTATAAATATAATTATATTAGAGACACCAACTTGTTTAGCCAACAAAACATGTTCCTTCGTTTGCGCCATAATTCCATCCGTTGCAGCAATCACTGAAAAACTGCAGTTAAATTGTTATTGTGAGTAGTAATTTTCAAAACACTGTTATGTAAAATGCAGCCCAGTGTCTTAAATTTATTAAAAAAAATTTTGTGAATCAGTCATCCATCCTACCAATAGTATTTATCATAATTTGTCTCAAAAATACCTAAAATAGCAACATCCATCTGTGTTGCACCACAAATCATATTTTTTATGAAATCGCTGTGTCCTGGACAGTCAGTGTGAGCATACCGTCGTGTATTACTTTCATAACCAACATGCGCAACATTTATTGTTATACCACGTCTTCGTTCCTCCTTCGCTTTGTCAATTTCTTCGAATTTAACAAACTTTGTTTTTCCTTAAAACTTTTCATATTAGACTTAGATTTTCCCTTGTACTTCCTGTTCTTGAAATAGCTAGGAAGACAAATGGAAGCAAAAGCTTTCCAGGGAGACGGAGGAATCATGAAGGTCGGCAGAATTCATTTTTTCATGTCCACGACTTATTCCATGGACTACGATAACAACATTTGGGTACTTAAACCAGCACGCAGCCAACGGACACTACTAAAATCGAAGATTGGAGAATTTACCTCTAGTGGATAGGATCCTGGTGATAGCAGCAGTCAAGGTAGTCTTCCCATGATCCACATGTCCTATTGTGCCAACATTTAAGTTTTCTTTTGTAATTTTGGAAACACTCGAAGTACTTGCAGCAGCATTCCTTATGATACTCGAGAGTTGCGAAAATGTTGAAGGGTGGAATAGTGATAACCGTTCAAATCGACAATACATTACAGGCATGTCTTTTTTGAAAAACCAGCAATGTGCAAGCAGAACAGCTGACTGCCTTCAACCCGATGAACATTCGAGAGAATCCTCCACTCACATTCAGTCAATCAGCCCTCTGCTTCGCCAGAGAGCTTCCCTATTGGTTTATTTCACAGAGCCGTTTTGTGACACGCACCACCCCTGTCCACCTCCTGGTCTTAGGTATGGATAACTGCGCCATGTTCAGCGGTCTTTCCCCGCATAATATTCATGTTAACCACCCAGGGCACAAGTTATTGACTATATCAACTGTTGCATTACAGAAACGACTCTAGAACACTTCACTTTTAGCCTCTTTTCTTCCAAGTCACGCTGTATTTACGTCACCACTGAATACTTCTATTTAGCAACACTTCCAAAGTACCTTTATTGTTTTTGGCCTACATTTGCAAACAAGAAATCATTATAAATCTTCTCTATAAATAGACAGCAGACTGATTCAAGGAACACTGCATCAGAGCGAATAAAAAAAAGAAAAACCGTATTTAAAAATCAGAGGCATGCTTGCATAACACATTCTTACACTGCTATCCCAAACGGTGTTACAGCGCAGTTGCTTCCTTATACTCATCATAATATTTCTTTTTAATTTCAAAGTCAGACAGACAACTCGTTAGATGTAGTACAAACAGAAATTCAAAAGTGAAGGATCTACAAACTTCAAATATTCAGAGTCTGAAGTTGTAACGCATAAAGACACTGAAGTGTGGTGCAACCGGGTTTCTTCCTCTCCATTATTAAACCAGAGTAGACAAAAATACAAGTAAAACATTGCGGACGAGAAACGACGATGGTGGAACACAAATAACAAATAAAGTTCAAAATGTACAAGCTTTCAAGTGAACATAAATCTTAAAATTCGACTCCAAGAACAACATATCATATGGTATACTGGAATAAAAAAGTACATAACGAGAAATGCTTCGCACTGACTGCTCCGGAGCTCCGGATAACATGTTATTGTTATCGCTTTGTCCCACTGCGAAATACTTTTGCATTTCATACAAAGCAGACAATGTAACCACCTTGAGAGAATTGACATTTCAAAATTCTTAGCTCGTGTTGAAAGACAGCGTTGTTAAACGTAAAAAAAAAAAAAAAAAAAAAAAAAAAGCAAAATAGGGCAAAGGCAGTGAGAAGAGGAGACAGATCCCAAGAAAGCAAATCAAAATCACAAACGGTAGTAATAGGTTAGTGGACAGAAAAGAAAAAAAATGAAGGATAAAAAATAACTCTAAGAGATATGGAACGAGCCAAAACTTTCGATTTATGATGCAGCAAATGTCAGAATAGACCATAGGTGCTCTCTATTTAGCTCACAGCAGCTTTATCGTTTTTTCCAACGTCCTTTTAAGCAACACGGGCCAATAACTGGAAATCAGTCATTATTTTTGTTGTGCAGCCTTTCGTCTTCGTCGTCGAAAACAACAACACCTAAATAATTAATTTTTCAAAACATGTTGCATTGATATGTCTCGCCCACGCCTAATTATAAACAAAGTCCTATCATTTTCTTCTATTAATTAGAGTTGGGAAAGCATCTAATGTAAAAATAACATAATTTGCAAATTGCGCAGAGTCAATGTCGAACAAATGTAAGTATTCAACTTACTTTACTTCACTATTATCTTCCAAATGTGTGACTGGGCGCTGCGACCGACCACCGTTATCTTCCATAACTTCGCCAGCATTTGAATTAATTACCTTCAAAATGGACTTTTGTTTTTTCCATCAAATACTTAAGTGAACTAGTCAGAATATAAAATGTATCTCGTCCACCTTGTGATATCCCGACTGGATGTAAAAAACTCAGTCAAGACTTTTAGACAATAATAATTGCCGCAAGGAAGATTCTCTCTTTCCAGCAGTAATTATGAAATACCTACTTGAGTAGAGCCAAAACCGCCACCCTGTTTTCCAGCACCTGGAGTTTGATTGGATGGTTTCAGGGTTTCACCTTGTCGCCCTTTCGCTCCACCTGCTCGTTTTCCTTCGCCTTTATGTGCATCACCGGCATGAAGAGAACCCGAAGGAGTTGACTGGAATGGGAATGTTCAAATTATTCTCATGTAATGATTCAACAGGCCATCTTGCATCACATAAATTGTGAGTGGACTAACCAGTCTTAACTAAGTCTCCACGCTACTCACTAAAAATGTACGTTAAATATCTTGTTCTTTCGTTTTATTTTTTCGATTTCAATTTACAGACTTGATCATTCTAAGAAATGTTGCCTCTACAGTCTTCTGCAGATAATGCACCGGTTGTAAGCATCGGTTTAAATGCTGATATTCTAGAGAACGTTGAAATTCTACCTTTACAGGCAGATCATTTGAAAAAAAAAAAAAAAAAAAGGGTAAATACCACTTGGTTGAGCTTTGGTGTCCAATCAAATTCGTAATCATATGTATAACCGAGCCTATCAAGCACCGACTTGAACAAATTATAGCAGTACTCGTAATCTGGCGTCTCGAAGAAGTCTAGTCGACGTGCATACCGTAAATACTGAGCAAATTCTTCTGTAATTGGAACTACAATTATTAAACTGATTTCTCTGCCACTAAATAGTTTCAAGCTTTGCATGGAAGTTAACTATGATATTTGAATCTTTTTTTTTTTGAATGAAAGAAATACGACTAGAGGAGTAAATTTCTCCTACACTAATAAAAAGTTGAAGTTGCGCCACGAAAATGTTAGCAACATCTCTAAAGATAGCAAGAGAAAAGTAAAAGGGTACCAGGAAAGCCTTCGCAGAGCACTTCAATAGGAGTTGCTCGCTTGGTATCACCAATTTTCTGATATCGTTCCTTGAGAGTGTCCGCTTTAAGACCCTGCCAGGGTAGTGATCCACGCAGGAAGTACATGAACATATGGCCAAGTGCTTCCAGATCATCCCTTCTGCTTTGCTCTTTGCCCAGATGCGTGTTTATTGACATGTACCTCGCCGTGCCTGTCAACGACTTATGCTCCCTGTATGCAATGTGTTTACCTGTAATGTTGTTTTTGGTAGTCCAATTTCTATTTCATTTCTTTTAAACAAATTTAAACTTTAGAAAGCTTGAGAAAAGTCTTTTCTTTTAACTAACCATCAAATTATTGGCAGTGTTGAAGCATAATTTGCAATTACCGAGATATACTCATAAAATGAAATAGATATGTTCATAAAATAGCATTCATCACTAGTTTGCTAATAATCGAGTTATCAATAATTACAGCACTTTTTTTTTTGGAAAATGTCGTGTTTATGTAGAAGAAATTTACCAGTATCACAGTCAATGTACTCCTTTGCAAGTCCGAAATCGATAATATGAAGTAAGTGCTGTTTCCTAGTAGAGTGCCGTCCTATTAAAAAGTTTTCCGGTTTCACATCGCGATAAATCAGATGCTTCATATGTACATATTCAATGCGCCTCATCTGCAAACCAAAAACTATTAAATACTTCTTTAATTTAAAACCCTTGAGAAAATAACAAGTTTCTGCAATACAGCCGCGAGGTAAGTAGTCAAGGGGCAAATTTGCTTTCCAGCGAGCAAAATGAATGATAGGTATAGTGATAAGTGTAAAGGCACTTAGTTTCTTGTACCAGCATATGCTATTAAAAGCTAGAATTTCTATCTGCGACTCCTAACAAAAAAGCTGTCGCGATTTCTATACAAAAACTTTGTGTTGTTAACTATTAACTGATATGTAGGAGCTTAATGGGCAGTTGAATGAGCTGCTGAGTATGTTCATTTGTTTAGTGAATTTTGGTTAACCTGACCTTTCCAGTAAAGACAAAACTGCATTTGTTAAGGTTGTGCTATAATTAAAAAGCATTTGAATAGTATATACCAGCTGCATCGCAATCATAGCAACAGTTTTCAAGGAAAATTTCCGATCGCACAAATCGAAGAGATCTTCCAAAGAATGTCCTAACAATTCCATTACCAATGCGTTGTATTTTCCACATGGTCCAAAGTAATGCACTTGCGGCAATCCTTCTACAAACGACATATTGTAGACATAAACACAAAAAAATGTTCCTGAATATTGCATAATATAATGTGCATTCGAAAATAGATAACAAATCTCTAGCAGTTCTCTTTTCAGCAAACGACGGAAGAATTCTTCTCAAACATTTTTCTAGCCAAACATTTAGTCAGAAATAAATCTCAGAAATATCTAGGGTTTCCGAATAGACAAATCTTTAGTGCATAGGATAGATATTTCCGACATTAAATGATACGCTCTTAAAAGATTAAGAAGCCAACGACAAAAGTTAACCATGTTGGCCAAGTAACTTGTAGAAACGATACTCGAGGTGAAGTTGAGGTGCTTTGCTCTTCAAAGGTTCCAACTTAATAGCCACATGCTCATTGTTGTATAAATTCTTTCCTAAACGCAACTCCCCGAAATTGCCGCATCCAATTTTTTTGCCCACCTGAAATAAAATGTTGTAAATAGTGACTTATCTTACACCATTCCTAGTCTATTATCACCAACCACATTCACATTCTTATAGTTTTAGGAAATATATTTTTCAGAAGAACCACGGAATATTACTGTTTCACTATAGCAAGGCAATGGAAACTTTTCGATCTTTTTTTTTAATTTAATATATTTCCTAACCAAATTTTTATGATAGATCGCTTACATAATCTTACAATGCATGAAATATGTCAAGGGAAGTAGAAAAAAAATGCGAGAAAATAAATTTCTACAGAGAGTGATTAAATTTTTTTGCTTTTGCAAAAAAAAAGGGTATAGTAAAAGTAACAACACAATTAATAAAATAAAATTTGGCAAATCATTATGATAAATGATTTGAGAATTTCTAACAAAAATTTTCTCAGTTTAATTCCAACTTTTATATTTGTATGGTTTCGACCAACCGAATTCTTTCTTTGTTGGAAGCAAAAAAATTATGAGAAGTATTAGGGAGAAGTACTAAAAACTTTAGCTGATGAAAAAAAAAATTTAAAAAAAGTTTCCAACTCAGGAAGTTCTTATCTCTTACCCATTCATCAATAGACGGATTGGCGGGTTTACAGCCACTGTAGCTTTTATTCATTAATTGGAGTTACTAATCTACCAATTCTTATTAACAAAGTATATCATAATCATAATCATACCTTGAAATTGGGTCCCACCATTAAAACCCCAGTTGAGGTGGTTGATGATGGAGTTGCAGACGAATTTGGTCCACGAGTATTCGTCATAGCAAATGACTGCCCAGTTACCTGCGAACTACTACCTAAAGTATACTACGTAAAGTAAACAACATGAACATGAAGACTAACGAGTTCATTTTCATAATATTTTGCAACTTCTCGTCCTGTTCAATTATTCTTACCAGTTTAATATTTTTATAAACCAAATATTTGCACAGCAAGCCTCTGTCAAAGGCACATGTAAGGATTGGACCTTTGACCTCGAATCACCATAAATGCATGTGATTTAAGTCTACCTTTTATGCCTAAGTTCTCGATAGCGGTAGGCCTTGCAAACTTGTTATAATCAATGAATCAAAGTTCCGGGAAATCTGATATTAAATAAGATTAACAAACCTTCCAAAGTCTGCAAAATGTGAGCGAAATGTTGGCCGCCGCCCGGAGATACCCTTGCGGCTCCAGATAATTTTGATGAACGCTGTGTTGACACCCGTCTAAAATAAAGGGAAATGTGCGTATTTAAGGAAAGTTCTATCTCTAAGACGCACGCACCCAAAAAGCACTAGAATCAAATCAGTGCAATTCCTCTGTGTATAGCCAAACGAATAAATAAAAAAAAAAAGCAATGAGATGCCAAAGCAAAGCAATAATATTATACGAAGCACGACAATAGCGGTGGGAGGGCTTCTATAAGTTTACTATCCCACTTGTAAAACACAATATTCTTAAAACAATATTTCCCTAGCTGCTGCCAAGATAGAATGATCCTTTATTTCTACTTGGTAATTTTTACTAATTTCTAAATCTCACAAACACAGAGATTTAATTCGCATTTAGTTATCGAGCATTTTTTCTTTTATTTTCATTTGTAATGATGGATAACAGATTTAATTAGAAAATAACTAAAAAAAAGAAATTGAAAAAAATGACAAAAAAAAAGTTAAAACAAAATAAAATAGGAACTCCTAATTATGACGTCTTGCTATATCATGCTTATAATTTAAGCAAGTTTATTACCAACCGTGTTAGATGAATTAAGCACTGAAAGTTATGAGTAGTAAAACGAAAACAAGAGAATTTGAAAACATTGTGCTGTTATTTCACTGAAAAGTTTGCACATTGATTCCTAAGGTTATAATTTTACACAGAGATTAAGGATACAATTTTAGATACATTATTGTTTCAAAATGGTTTACTGTTAAACACGTTATGAACAATGCCCAGTACCAAGTTTCATAGTAAAAAACCTTAATTATCTGATTTACATTTTAAATATATAAGATCAATTATATGTGCCGAAGCAGAGGGACACAGAAATGTCATCACACAACAAATCAATATAATAAATCAATATATAAGCTAAATGTGTAAATGAATTACTATATTGAAATCGACATTAATACCCTACCAGCTTTGACGCCACTATGATCCAGCTTCGCTCCAGTCGTAATTATTCATCCTCTGCTACGATACTTATTCTTTATGCATTAAGAAAATGTATGATCCTTTAGAACTACTTCCCATTAATAATTCCAAAATGACACTGCCGTGATTACCCCGGATTTCTAAAGAAACTACAGTTTCATTCTGATGATAAAAACCTGTAAATTACAAAAGTGAAAGATGTGTGTGAAAACTGCAATAATCCTAACTAATTTTATAGCGAAGAGATTTTTCTCTGTTGTCATACTGATAGTGTAACCATTCACTAACCCTGACTTACGCAGTTTAAAGGATGAACATTTTACATACTACTTGGATATGCATATGCGCAGAGGTCAACAAACAAACTTTGCACATAGCATCTGATAAGCAGTGAAGTGCTGCTGAAGAAGAGCTAACTACGAGAAAGATGTGTGTGTGAAATTATAGTAAGGCCCCATACAGAGAAGATAATTTTCACAATCGTCTGAAAGAAAACAACAAAATCCGAATCACATGGTGCTTTGATTAACAGACAGTGGTTAAGCAAACAAGAGAGATCCCTTGAGAACTGTACACAAAAAAAAAAAATATTAATCGGAATTTACCTTTATCTACATTTTAAAACACACAATTCACATCCCTACTTTTTCTTAAAAAATGAATATCAAATCACAACCATAAGGTAAATTCTCACCGTAACGAAATCTAAATGTCTGCAATGTGTGTGATTCGCATTTTTTAAATTTTTGGACAAGTTGGCTGGGACATGCACACAAGAAAACCAACTAAAAGAACAAATCAGCAAGTCTTTTAACTTAAATGAATAATCGATAGTAACGTAGCAACCACGTTACCGACACATATTTCGGATGAGAATTAACAGATGAAAGATAATTACCTACCAAGACCAAAACACTCGCAAAATTCTTACACTCTGTTTCGCCCTTGATTTAAATATATTAAGCATAAATGAAAGTATTTACTCTATAAACTAACAAATTTTCTTAACAGCTGATGGATGGATAATGATATTATATTCATAAATTTCAGTCAGCTAAAAGTATGGCTAAATTTCATCACAACAATGTATTGTTCAAGTAACGAAATCCTTGTTTAGCCTACAAAATCAAGCTGATAAAGTCAGCACAAAAGCATTTTAAAACTGCAACTGATTCAGCGATAGCAGAGCAAGAAAAGAAGAAGCGCATTTAGTTTTTTTTTTTTTCTCACTGACAGAATGCAATTTTAAATAAACGCAAGATGCAATGATACTTCTGTTCTTCAGAAAATCAAAAAGATACCCTCATCTATTTAAAAACATATAATTCTGAAATAGAAAGAAAAAATAAGCAGATGAAGCAATATTCGGAATTGAACACAGTGACCGTGAGATTAATTATGAGGCCATTTGCCTCATAATCACTTAAAGAAAATTGGCAATAAAATAATTTAACATAATGGACTCAATCAGCTGTCTTTTTCTAACTTACCTATTTACTTTTTTCTAGCAGTAACAGTGTACTTTTCTTTTGGACAAATACAGTTCAACAGTCCGGGATTTCTATCTTTGCAAACCTCCCATATTATTCATCTGTGTTCACGCAGTTCATCTGCATAGTGTTGTTACACTCAAAATTGTTGCTGTAGAAAAAGTAAGGCCTATCTTGCTGGTCACTTACTATGGACGATGAGACCACTGAGTGCGACACAATAGCGCCATAACATACTATTAGTTTCGAACAACGCGGTTACCATTCTAACACGACAGTGGTTATGCGGGAACAAACACCACAGCCCTTACAATAAGAGGAAAAACCATGAACCAAACGCTAACCTAGCACCACACTCAACTCTTGTTATCGATCCCATAGACCATCATAGACCGATGTAACAATTAATTACGTATGAGGAACAATATGAAACAGTATGTCTCAACATTAAAATACACTGCCGCTCGGTCCACACGATGCCAGGGGAATAACTTAACAATGTTAACAACCCCAAGTGTTGACATTTCTATACATATAATACATACCTATCAACTCATACATCCACCTGTATTTTTGTAGAACACATTTCAATGCTATATTATACACATTTAATTTTGAGTACTGTATACCTTTCTTATGTGTAAGCACAAAAAAAAGCTACAATTATTTCGCAGATTTTCACTAAATTCGCCACTGTGGAGTGAATCTAAACTACCAACCAATCTTCTATATGCAATAGTGCATGGCTCCTTTGATGAATATTGAAATCGTATTAGTTCCATCAAATTAGTACGCCTATTTGTATTATGGAAAAATATATATATATAAATAAAATATATATTTTATATATATACTTAAATACATATATATATATATATTTTTTTCCAGTTTATGTATATATATATATATATTTTGTTCCAGTTTAGATATATATATATAAATTGAAACAAAAAATTTTAGTTAAAAAACTCGACTACCGAAACTGCTAAAAACATAGATGCATTTGTGAAAAATGAAATTGGCTAAACCTGCACGTCTTTTTACAGAAATTAATCCTTATAGGCCAGAAAATATTTTCCATCAATAATGACCTCTCATACAGTCAGTCGTTCATTTCATGAATTAACAATCATTTATTCTATGACCGCCAAAGTTCACATAAACGAATTAAAAAGGCTTTAAGAGATTAAAATAAAAAAAAAAAAAAGATGAGTCCCACAAAACTGCTCAAATGTCTTTTGTTCTTTTTACAAAGCTCCAAAATAATTGAGAAAAGAAAGGATAAAGAAAACATAGTCTCGATGGAATATTTTTTCTATGATTCAGAACGCTTTCCCAACATTTCAGCATCAGTATCACTTATTTTATGGACTATCGAGAAGCAATTACTTCCCAATTCTAATGAAAATTTTCCGACTTTGACTTCAAAACAACTCCAAAATTAACGTGTTCTTAACCACGAAGATGTATATCGAATAGCGATCTGGTATGGTATAAAACAATTTTCCAGCATTCTAACCAAATAAATTTCTTCAATAAGTATTCATATATTAAATACAGTTTGTCGAAAGCCATTCCAATTGCTATCAGTCTACCAAAATGCATTTAATAATAATTCGTTACTAAAAAAAAAATAAATAAATAAATCTTCTGGATATATGCATGGCGATTTATCTTTTAACACTGAAAATTAGAAGAAAAACCCAAATCCAGATCGCAGCGATATTCACAACTATGTTGATAGTTGGGAGAAAGTACAAACGACTACAGATCTACCATACATGAATTTAATTGGAAGATATTAATTACTACTATTATGAATCTTCCAAAACTATTTGTACTCAATCCTCACACTCCTTTTAACGAATATTTGAAAGTATTCGCGTTTTTTCGGAGTAGAGAATTGAATGATATCCTGGACTTAGGTAACGTATTAGTTATTAGTTGGGCAGAGGTAACTTTTTGAGAGACTTTTTGCGATTCTCTAAGCTTCCTGTAAAAAGCATCCACTTTTCTTTTTACTCAGAATTAACTATATAAATGAGTTTGCCAAAAAAGGATCAAAGTGATAACAAAATATTAATATTACCAATATAATGGAAGAAGAGTGAGATTTCATTGTTATTTATATTTCGTTATAGAAAAATTGAATGGATGCATTCGGCAAACGACATGAAGCAGTAGTAGCACCATATAAACGACTTGTAATCAGCAAACCACAGCACCTAAATGAGAGCAACTAACAACAACGATGACACTTAATACCGGTACCGGTACCGATCCATGCTATGTAATTCCCGTTCTGATCTCCCGTTCCGCGTAGCAAAAGCATATTCCTTCATCGTACACTTTTTCGAGATTTTTTTCAAAGACTTCAAAGATGGTTATATGAACCTGAAACCTGAAAATGAATCATAAATTAGAATATAGAAAATCAATCACTAGAATGAACGATACCAGCAGTAATTTTTTAAATGCCTCAATATATTTAAATACCTCAATAGCAAGTAAAACATCGTAAGTATTGAGTTTCGAATTTATAAGTAAATCAAAAAATACTGAGTCCGGTATCACTTTATGATGTTCTATGAAGATGTAATTCATTATTTATATTCATTATTCATTATAGCTGATTTCGTTAGTAATAGGTTGTATAAGAGAATACAATGAAATTTGAAAATTGGTATATCAAAATTGTTCAATGTTTTGTAATGACGTTATTTTCAAAAAGCATGCTGTACGAGATATCAATTAACTCTTCGAAAACTAACAGAAATGTTCTGTTTGGTGAAACCAAAATATAAAACGGTGACAATTTTTATGCCCACATTCACCTCTATGAGAAACTAGAATTCCACAAAATTTCATTTCAAACTGTTTTGGAAACAAAAACTTGCTTGATAGAGTCTAGAAGCTAGAATCCACAAGCTCCATAAATTCTAGAAATAATTTTGTTAAACACTTTCAATTCACCTTTAGATAACCATGTGACTTCTCGAAGAAAAATTGTCAAGAATTTGATAAACTAATCACATCTAAGAAGTCACTACAGAACATGTAAAGGCAGCCATGGATAAGCCCGTGAACTCTGTTGCTTTTCCGCTTACCCAAGTAGTCGCTTAGAATCTGCACTGCACAATTCAGTTTAAGAGTGAGCAGACTCACAGTAAATATAATCTGAAGTGACTAGAAATTAAAATCTATTATGGAAGTTCAGTGCTGGAAACACATTTGAAACAAATGCCTTCTATATAGAAACTGCACAATTCGAAAGAGTGCAAAAGTTGACTTTTGTAAAAAGACTTTAGCAAAATGAAAAATAGCTCTTACAATTATTCGTTTAAAGCCGGCCAACTGGCAAGTTAAAATTAAAAGTACTAATATAACTGCATAAAGATAACTAAATAGGAAGTTAATGCTTGAAGAATCAGAAATGAGAGCACTTCTCGTCAAACTGAGTCAGAGAAAACTTTCATCTAGCGATTGGAGCATGCTTATGTATCGAACATCACGCAGCTTTGTTGATGATTCTCGACAAACACGCGAATATATGCAATTGTCATGAAAGAAAGAGCTATGACAGAGAAGCTGTAAGTGAGCGGAAATGAATAGACCTAAATCGATTCCACTGGGCCAATATCACACTTTGACTCGTCTGGCCTTAGGTTGTGCATTCCATCGTCTTTTTGTACAAGGACTGGATCCCACTTCCGAGATATCTATGATGATTCGCTGAAAGAATTTTCAAACCGATCTCATATAATTCATTCCAAATCACGCAAACTGTTCTACAAACTGCATGTACAGGGCTGTGACCCGTACAAATATTCCGATACGTGGTTCGGTCTTATGATGAACTAACAATAACGAGATCAGCCAGTGCTACTGATCTCTCAGCTTAGAATTAATTAGTGTCTTTTAGGGTCGGGCTGTAAAAATTCTGGACAAAGGTAATTAAAACTGAATTTTGCTAGTATGTTAGTAATACCACATTAACCTGCTATAGCTAGAAGTGGAGACAGTAATGAAGCAGGAGAGTTACAAGCATATTTTGCGAGAAATTGAGATAATAAGTTAATAAGGAATACTTGAAAATAATGGGAAAATGTATTGAGAGGAGAGATGGAGATAGGTTCGGCTGTGTGTGCCTTTGCTTGAGAACAAGCGGAAGGATTGAAGCATTGTACGATGCAGTGCTAAAATCGTAGAACTGTCGAGATGGATCATCAGGATGGATGGACTGATTCTCGGATCTGACTGCCTTACCGCGGTGACCAGCTGCGCCAGTGAAATCGGCACCACAAGAACCAAACAAGTTCTCGAAATCTCCGCAACCTCTTTGCGCTACTTTGATATTGGTTGGTTTGTTCTCTAGCTGGTTTGATTTTATAGAAGCGAGAGTGGTTATTATCAGCTGACCGTTACTTGGGGAGTTTTTGGACGGTGTAACGATTGGTCTTGGATAAATTTTCATCAGTAAAGTGGTGATAAATCGGAGGTGATTGATAAGGATTCAAGTTTTAGTAACTTTTTCGTCAATCTTTTGATGTCTTCCATCTAATCTCATTTATCCATTTTTATGAACTTTAGTAATTTATTGAAGTTATAGTGACAGAATGGATATCAGTACAGCGAATCCTAATATTAATTCAACCGATCCCAACTGGAATCTTTTCTTGCATCAACTACAAACTGAAAACCAACGTCAGAAGTTCACAGAGCAGGTTAGATGTTCCTTGTGTTCATCTCTTCTAAAGTTCATTATTCCTTACTTCCACGCTTGACTTCTTTTAACATTTTTCTTGACTCTCGTATTCATTTCAAATTGTGGTTTGGCTTTATTAGTTTTATCAATTCTTCTCGGATTATCCAATCGCTGATGTCTTGAAATTATCTGAGCCGATTGTAGAACTGCAACTGTCAGAAATGAGTTTTTAATTATTTCGTAAAATGTTGTAATTTTACGCATTAAAATTCTTAAAATTATTGGAATACCATTTGTTAATGCTGTGAAAGTTGGTCCAATTTTTTCTTTGGTATGATCATGAAGCATAAAACAAATGAACAGGCCTTTTTTTCTATTTCTTCATTTTCGAAATGACAATTTTGTGAATTTACAGATCCTCTCGCCTTCATTGGTCATTTCTTCCTTTTCTCATAATTGTCATTGTCAGTTGGAACCGAAGTTTTGTGATTCATTGCTCTATCCTGATAGTAATGTGACTGTCAACTGAAACACCTTTGCAGGTCCAAACGTTGACAGGTCGTTGTTGGGATGTGTGCTTCTCGGATTATAGGCCGCCAAGTAAGCTGGATGGAAAAACACAAAACTGTATTAACAACTGCGTAAACAGGATGATTGATGCGAGTAACTTCATGGTGGAACACTTGCAAAAAATGAGTGCCACTGAAATGAGTTGAAGTGATTGTATTTGAATATTAATTCTGTTTGTTTACTGCATAGGCTATCGTTTTACTAAAGTTACTTCTTTATGTCTGTTGAGTTCTGAATACTTTTGGACCTATTACCCTAGAGTGTAGGTCACCTTATGATTTCAAGTGTACTTGCAATTTACTTATTTTAATTGCAGTTGTGTCTGCTGTTATTATTATTTTTATTCATACATGTGGAAGTAGCTGAAAGTGGTGAATTGTTTTTAAAATTTTGATAAAATGCCTTTTTAAAAAAATGTTGTATTGTGTGGGTTTTTCATATAATTAAGGTCATTTATTTCTGTCCTTTTTTTAGTGTCATGATTGATCCGGAGAAAAGTTTGTTAATTCTTTTGGAAGTCAGACTTTTTTTAAGTTTTCTTGTTCATTTTGAATATTCAGCGTCCTTAATTTAACACGAAAAAAGCGCTGGTCTGACAGAATTTCTCATCACCTTAAAATATTATAGTTAAAAAATATTATTAAAAGTAAGCGAAGATAGTTAGGTGATAGTTGAGGACTACCACATTTTAGATATTATTTCTATTTTTTTTTTTTTTTGTTTCCTAGATGGTATTGTTTTTGTTGCATTCTCACTCCCTCCTGATATACGGAGCTTATGGATCTTGTGCATTTCTGGAGGGCGCATTACGTCTGTGGGATATTGTGGGCAATTTATATAACCTTTGCATTTATACAAAGAAGAGACGCATTTTTAAGGTCAGGTGATTGGTAAAATAAGGAGACTAAAAGTGTTTTACATGCACAGTTGAGTTTCTGTCCTACTTTTTCACCTAAAGAAAAATTCCTTCTTGGTGTTGTTTTCTCTGTTTGTAACTAGTTTTCTTGCAAAAATCAATCATAGTTAGCAGTTGAAGGGGAAAATTTAGATTTCAAACTCTTATGTTTCTGAACAAGTCTTAGGTTTTATTCATCTCATAGCTACCAACAGTGGCATAACGGGGATAAAGAAGGAACTTTTGAAAATTTAAAAAGAGATGAAGGCGTGGTGATTATTATTGCTACCTTTAATAGTGACTTGTTCTTTCCAGCATCAAATTTATTAACATGAAGTATTGTAACAACTGAATGATATTGCAACAGAAAGCAATGGAGTGGGGATATCGAAGCGAGACTGACCAAGTTGTGAAACAACCACTAGGAGTTTTAAGGATGATATATTAGCATTCCTGAGAGATGATTCCCGCAAAGCAAAAGACATGTTGAAAGCTTAGACCAAAAGTCCTGTAGTCAGAAGATATTGTTTAGTTCATATAAAAAAGATGCTAGCTGTTCTTGAATGCAGCAGGGAATTAGGGTGTGGTGGCTTATTTGGGGTTGAGCCTAGCATTAGTGAAAATTGAGTTGGAGGAAAGGAACCCTTACTAATATTAGACTTCAATTAATCTTAAAGCCACTGGGCTAAGGCTCTAGGGGTATGAACGACTGATTTGTTTTTGAGAAATATTCAAAAACTGAAGTCTTGCTTCATTTACTTTGATATTACGGAAAAAACAAAGAAGAGGCAAATTTCTCTGTTTCAGTATCTGACTTTCTGAATTTTGATAAGTATTTTTCTACTTTAATTGTATTATGATTTTAGTAGTAAATCATTTCTTTAATGGCCGAAGACGATTTTGAGGGATTATTTGATACAAAATGAGATCCCGATATTGTGCCATTTCTCTCGTTGTCAGTCGAAAAATATATCCAAGTATTCATTAGGCTTGCTTGTTCGTGACATCTTTCAACTTCCTCCTTTCACTGCTCCATCGTCACTGGGTTACTGCATTTCTGAATCCCACGGGGCTCAAACAGCTTCTTAACTCGATCATTCCAAATTCTGAAGCATCACATTTCGTGCAGAAATTACAGTGATTTAGAGTATTATGTCCACATTACTTCTTTCATTGCACTTCATTCTACAGGCACTGTTCTCGACATCTGTCAACATTTGTCAGTACTGTCGTTGTGATCCTCACTCATCTGCTGTCAGTTGCACGGGCTATAATATTCTGATACGATCAGTCAGTACACCTGCATGGGTTACGACTCTCTATTTCCATCACATGTCCATGCGACATTTGCCTCATTTTGCCTACAATGAAAATGTTAAAATTCTTCGAATTAACTTCTGCGGCTTGACACAAATCCAATCACTGTCACTTACTTCATTGCCAAATCTTGAAACTCTGCATTTTGCTGATAATCAGCTAATAGACCTACCGTCTGAATGTTTCTTCGGGCTCACTAAGCTGCGTATTGTAAATCTGGCGAGAAACCTAATCCGTGATCTTAATCTGATCAGTGGAATGCTTCCAAAAAGCCACATTCTGGAACAGCTTAGCATAAGTGGCAATCCAATACAAACTAGTTCAAATCATTTCCAACTTCCTCTTGCTCGACAATTGCACCTTTCAGACATGAATATGGAAACGATCACTGATTCCACCATAACCTTCTTGCCGAGTATTAAATGTAATGCATCTAAGACACTTTGTCGCAGTATGCAGATCTCGAGGCAGCAGTGGTCCATTCTCCGTACGCTGGATTTATCATCTCAAGAGGATCTCACGATTTATCCGTCACTCCTGCGGGTCATCGGCAACGTCACCACGCTAAATCTTGGCTCAGCCAGACTTCCCAGCTCATTTACTGATTGGCTTCAGATTTCCAGTCGTGTCCGGCATCTAAGTATACCTTCCACAACTCTTTCAAATACCAATCATTCTTGGAAATGGTGCGGCGAGCACTTGGAATGGCTCGACATATCTCGTACTAATTTGCGCACTCTCATCGTTCCGCGTCATTGCAAGATCCGCTACTTGAAAGCGGATGACAATCACTTGGACCAAGTTTCTCTTCATGCTACTTCACTGGAAACTTTATTCCTTGAACGAAACAACTTGTCCTCCTGGATTATTCCTCCACCTGGTATCACCCTTGACCAGCTCCTGACACTTTCCGTATCTTCCAACAGAATACATCATTTACCCGAGAATGCTTTAATACATTACCCGCAGCTTCAGCATCTCGATATTTCCCAAAATGCTTTAGAAAACTTATCTAGTCAGTCATTCCCGACAATTGGCATGCAAATTCGATCCATCAACATGTCCTATAACAAATTATCCCGATTCGTGCATCCAATATTACCATCCCTACTACTTCTGGACCTTTCTAATAATGTCCTTGAGGGCTTACACTCTCATTTGCTAGCCGGATTACCGCTCCTTCAACATTTTTACTTGAATTCAAATGCTGGCTTATTTTCGGAATGCAGTCGAATACTTCACTGCTGGATAATGTCCCTAAATCAGCTCGGGAATCTGATTGATTTGGATATTTCAGATTGTAATCTCGAATGGCAGCCGGACTTTTCTAACTTTCAAGCATTACGTAAACTTGATTTGTCCAAGAATCGACTGCCATCTTTGGATGGAGCGTTACTACCTCGCAGTCTCTATTACTTGGATGTTAGTCAGAACCTTATCCACTACTTATTCAATGACACTTATATGATAAATGGTGAACTTCGTGAAATGAAAATATCAAGGAACCCGCTCATCTGTCACTGTACACTGTTGAGGATCAGCAAGTGGATCCCGAACGAGACTTATTCAGCTTCAGCTGGCGACTTGCATTACTGTTTTTCCGGAAGTTGGCAGTACTCTCTGCGAAGTTATTTAGATAGTGTGACGGCATGTCTTCCAGCCAGTTCGGTCTGGTTCCCAATTCTACTTGCAGCTGTCTGTTTTCTCGTCACAGTCGCCGTCTTCCTGACAGTTTTCATCTTCGTTACAAACAGCAGAAGTAGGACAACACTAAGCTGTGGAGAGTGCTTGTCGTTCGCTTACAAACCTCTCCAAACAAGTGACACCTCAACTGTCCTCAACATATGACTTTTCATTGTAGTCTGAAGTCTAGAGATGAGTGTCACCTTTCATTTGCACTTAGGTCAACTTTAGCGGTCTACTCTATGCTGCTGCTACCGAATGCCTTGTAAACTATCTCACTCTCGCATGGTTCTTCATCATTGACTAAATTCTAAAATTTTCTCCAATTTCTAATCAGAACTTCTTATTAGTAGATTACTCAAAATTATTTGTGATAATATATGAAGCTAATGCATCGTCTTGAGTTTTATCGAATTTTTAATTAAAATTGAATATAAAAGTTTACAAAGGACATTTTTTTTCTAAATCAGCAAAATGAAACATAGAAAGAAAATCTGTTTCAGTTCATTACTTCAGATTCCTTATTCTGTGATCTATTTTCTCTTTCATGCTTATGATAATACTTTAAAGAAATGTGCTAACCTTTTATGATAAAACTTGTGTATCCGTGAGAAAAATGCTCATTGAAAGTTTCAGATGTACGGAAATGAAAATAAAGTACTTTAAATTTGGAAAAAACACCTCCGGCTTAGCCTATGAATAGGGGATTTAAAATGGCAAGCACCGCAAAAATGCCGTTAAATAGAGATTTCGTTTACATTAGTGACGGTTGATAGATGTTTTGTTATCACTGCTATCATTACCATTATCAGCATCACGTAATTCATATGTTTGTGCAACTGCTGTACATAGCCGCTCATACTTCTGATTGTGTAATTGTAACCTGCTATTATCCTTTGAAAGAATAAATTGAAGTCTAGCGTGAATTATGCATTGTACATATTGGTCACTTTAGATGCTGACAATTGTCCCGTTATTCCGCACATCTTCTTACCGTATCATGGTACTCCGTAATAAGCCAATATGGGGCTTTCGAAGGAATGTTTTTAATAATATTTTAAAGAAATGTGCCAACCTTTTATGATAAAACGAGCTTTAAGTTCTACCAATTCAACATTAAATCAGTTAGACATCCAAACTTTATCGGTCAACGAAACATCCGCCATTCGTTCCCGTCACTGAAATACTCACCGATAATCTAATTGACCTCTGTTTGAATAATTAGATTACTGTTATGAACAGACTCAAATCAAGACAGATGCAAAGGCACCTCGTGATGATGAGGCGCTGAAATGCAGTTCCCTAAAGAACTCTGTGCTTCGTTTTCAGAAAAATCCTGGCATGCATCCTACTGCGAGCAGTGAAGCTAGCAAAAATGGCAGGAGAGGATGAATGAAGAGAGCATTTTTCATCCTTTTTAGAAAGACAGCAGCAAGAATGTATGAATTCCTTTTCTGCAAGTAAACTGACGTCTACTTGCCAAATTTTCAGTGCATAATGTTATTTGCAAAAACTGCAATCAACACCGCACCTTAATTCCCGATTTTTGCTCATAATGTTTCGCTTCGCCTTGTTTTATTAGTTTTGCACCTTGAGGAATCCCGATCTGGATATGAGTGAGCTCATGAAGGCATTTAGGAAGAACCTTAGTATCTAACTAGGTCAGGTGACCATCTCCCTCCTTACGAATCTCACCGGTTACGATACAACACAATACTGTAATTTGTCCGCCTACGGTAGGACACTATGGAGCAGAGGAACTTTACTGCTTCGAGCAGACTTCTTGCTGCTCTTCTCTCCTCTTTCTTCTGTCTTTCGCCTAGGAGTTGGCAGTCAGCCAGCAGACTTGTGATTTGGACTGAATAAACTGAGCTGTTGCCTTGGGACTGGCGGTGACACCAGGGTCATCCGTCTTCAGTTCGATTTACAGATGGAGCTTCCAGTTTGGTGTCCAAAGGTGAAGCGGAACTCATGTGCCGTGATTTGGCAGGAACGAGCTGCTGCAGTATCTCACCACTGATATCACATCTGTTGCAGGCGAAGGATGATGCCTTTAGATGAAAACTTCTTTGGCGAAGTGTGTACAGGAAGTGTCACGCTTCAGGACCATCATCATCATCAGAGAGCTGCACCTTGCTCGAGCTCATCCTCACTGTGTCCGCCGATGATATACCGAAGTCAGAAACATTCCCGTTTGGCACTTGAACAGATGAATGAGATGCGATCCGATGGTTCTCTTTGTGACGTGACCTTAATTGTTAATGCTGTTCGCATCAATGCTCACCGACTTCTGCTTGCTTCATGTTCCAATTATTTCCGCGCTATGTTTACCTCAGAAATGGCTGAAAGTCGGCAACGTTAGTTTCTTTTTCTTCCTTTTAATTCGTTCTAATAACATGAAGAAAAAGATGTGATAAGCAAGTGCTAAAGCAGACTTTGTTTTAAAATTTTAACTTTAGAAAATGCTCCCACTTTGTTTTCTAGTGAGAATTGGATTTTTAAGAATTTGGAAAATGAAAAAAAAAGTTTTGCAACAAGATGAATCTCAGCATTCTTGTCGTAAGAGAAGGAGCTACTTTTCTTTCACCTTTCTTTGTTCTGCAAGTCGGTCACAAGACTTAAATAGGCACTAAATTTCTAGAAGAAATCCAAATGGTAGATATCGACGCTCGTACATTACAAACGCTTATTAATTTTTGCTACACCGGTGAAATAACGATTGCCGACTTCAATGTGCAGTCTATTTTACCAGCTGCATGTTTGTTGCAGCTGAACGAAGTGCAGGTCGTTTTTAATTTTATCACTTAAAGTTATTTCTCTATTCGACAGCTACTTTGAAGAAACAGTCTAGAAATCTTATTTATAGGAAGTCTGTTGTGAATTTCTGAAAAAGCAGTTAGATCCAACGAACTGTTTGGGTATACGGGCATTCGCCGACACTCATGCTTGTCGAGACTTGATGAGGATTGCTGACAAATTCACTCATTACAATTTCCAGGTTTTCCTCTAAATATCAATTTAATATTAGGACATTAACTATTATCTGGAGAGACTTTTACTCAAGAGTGTTGAAAATTTAAAATTTGAATATATCAAGAGTGCAAAATTGTAGGATGTTGCGAAAAGTGATGAATTCATATCGTTGCCTTTAAGCCAATTAATTGACATTATATCAAGTGAAGAATTGAACGTGCGGTCGGAAGAAGTGGTTTTTCGAGCTGCAATGGCATGGATCCGTCATGATCTTTCCAGTCGACGTCAGTTTTTAGCGAAGGTCGACTTGTTCCGTTTCTTGTATTAGTTGTGCAGTTATACACATTTTTTTTGTTGCCTTTTCAGACCAAAATTTTTTTCAGGTTCTCGAACATGTTCGATTACCACTTTGTCCTGCTAAATTCCTGGTTAGTGTAGTAAGTGAGGACCCATTAATTAAAATTGATGCACAGTCTCGAGATTTGGTTGATGAAGCAAAAAATTATCTTCTCTTACCTCTGGAAAGACCGAACATGCAAGGTCCAAGAACAAGGTACCTTTTGTTCTTTTAAACCATAAGCATCTTCTAGAATGTAATAGTCTAGTGTGTTTGTCTTTCATCCCAGTTAGTTGTAGCTGATAGCATTTAGGAGTAGGAAGCCAGTACGTTATGGTGAAGTCCTGTATGCCGTCGGTGGTTGGTGCAGCGGTGATGCTATTGCTTCTGTGGAACGCATGGATGGTCGGACGGGCGAATGGCGTTGTGTTGCTCCCATGAGTAAACGACGGTGTGGTGTTGGTGTAGCTGTGCTGGATAATTTATTGTACGCTGTAGGTGGACATGATGGACAAAGTTATCTAAATTCTGTCGAAAGGTTAATGTTGTTTCTTTTTCATTTTTAGTTTAATTTTCAATTTGTACTCTCATTAATGACTTATTTTTAAAGATGAGTTTGCTGGATGAAGATTTTCGATGTTAACGAATAAATGACAGTGTGAAAGATTATCATTACCGTCTCATATTTGATATTAACCTGCTGTAGAATGTGTGTTTTTATTTTGCTTTGTTATTTTCGAGATTTCTTGTGATGCTGTAAGGGACGGAAAATCATTTGAAAGAGAATCATTGTATGAAGACAGATGAGATTTTATTCATTTTCATGATGACTGGTTATAGATGAAGTTTAGATATGATCCGGCAACAAATCAGTGGAGTAGTGAAATTGCACCGACATCTACTTGCAGAACATCAGTTGGCGTGGCTGTTCTTGGTGGCCTGCTTTATGCGATTGGTGGTCAAGATGGAGTTTGTTGTTTAAATGTTGTAGAAAGGTTCATATTTAATTTCAGCAAAGGAAAGAAAAATAAAAGGCAGCGGTTGTTTTTTTTTTCAACTCTGCATGCTGAAGTCATAAATTGTAATGCTTAACTACTTTGTAGAAGTACTGAAAAATATTGCTTTTCAAAGAATACAATAATAGATATGATGCCCACCGGAATGAGTGGACTAAAGTAGCTCCAATGAACACACGCAGATTGGGTGTATCGGTATCGGTTTTAAATGGTTGTTTGTATGCTGTGGGCGGTTCTGATGGACAGAATCCACTAAATACTGTTGAACGGTGTATTTTTGAGTTTGTTTAACTTTTCATTTCCATTTTCTGTAACTTTAACTAAACATGAAGAAAATATGGTTCAAAAATAACTTCGAGATCATTAAATCTTATGGACTTGTTGATCAAATTTATAGTTATGACTCGAGAATGAACAAGTGGATGGTGGTAAAATCAATGAATACGAGACGAAAACACCTGGGAACTGCTGTTCACGACGAGTGTTTGTACGCTGTGGGTGGTCGGGATAATGCTTGTGAATTATCATCGGCAGAGAAGTACAATCCAAATACCAATGAATGGGTCAATGTTGTCGCAATGAATAATCGCAGATCTGGGGTATTGTTTATTTTATTCAATATTTATTGTGCTTCATATATTTCTTTATAAAGATCAAAAATAAGGCTTTCATGTTCAAGTTATCGTATTTTGTATAAATACACATTTCTGAATATTTTGAAGTTATCGTCAGTCACTACGTTGTTCCAGCCCTTATTATTTTTTTTTTTTCTGCTCTTATATTTCCAAACGTGACTGATTTACTGGAAGCAAATATGTTGCCACACATGGTTATCACAAAGTTGCGACATTAAAAAAAATCATTTATTGTGTGTTCCATTAAACCATTGTTCTTTGGTGGTTTTGCTAAATTTTTCATAAACACTTTTCTATCATTACAAGTTTAGGTTGGTTTGGCAGTAGTAAATGATCAGTTGTATGCAGTGGGGGGTTTTGATGGTACAACTTACTTAAAAACTGTAGAGGTTTACGATCGAGAAACGAATCAGTGGCGTCACTCAGGATGCATGACATATCGACGACTTGGTGGTGGCGTTGGAGTGGTCAGATTAGATCATGACCAGTATGTATCTTTCAACCCAGACCCTGATATAGCTCCTTTTGATGATCTTCCCCTTATGTAAATTATTGAAATTTTGGTATATTCTTGAAGGAGGTTTTCTAGTTGCTACTCCATTGTCCATGTGTGTAGTAACTTCAAGCATATTACATTACTTTGATGTCATATTGTACTTTGTGATAAATTAATTACGAAACCTTGTGGGATGTATTTCTTTGCGTTAACTCACCACCGGTTTAATAAGGAGTCCTAGGAGAGATCTTTAGTATGAAAATAGCGCAATTAAGATAATGAAGAACAAAACGGTTTTGAAAATTTTACGATTTCACTTGAAAAGTATGCTGCATATTTTGTGCCACTACAATGGGGACTTTTTTTTGTGTAAATGTGCATCTAAAAGGAATAACAAGTCACTGTGCAGGAAATGCGATATATTTTGTAGTTCGTTCACCGATTTATTCCAAAATATTCGAAGAATAAACGGTTCTGCAACTGCAAGAGCGTTATCAATCTAAGTCTTTGTGGTGAGAAGTAAGCTATTATGCATGGCTGCTCAAACTTCCAATAATTAAAAGCCAAGAAGGTCTTTTGTTGCCGCCACGACATCACCATTGTATTCAATTAATTTCTTTTCTGCTCGGACTTTTGGTAGCTCCAATTCATCCATCTGAATTAGTAAATCCTTTATACTTTTTAAATGGATTGGAAAAACAGATTAAAAGTTTAATATTCCCTCCATCTTCGTAAGTGTGTTTCCCCTACATTCAAGATTTAACTAATACCTTGAATGAATTAAATTCATGTCATGATGTCTTAAGACAACGTATTTTTTCCTCACTATACTTTGACAAATTGTGAAGAAAGAACTCATCCAATATAGTCATAAACATCAGATACTGCAACTTGTTAATAATCGTATTAATGGTAACAAGAAGTACGTCAATTATCCTTGCATGTGTGAAGAGTGATCCATCAACAACTTACGATAAGCAGTATATCCTCCTTCTTGACATTGACAACTTTCCCGGTTTCCCTCAGGGTTCCACTAGGTCCACTGATTAAACTGTCCAGCTTCTCATTTGATACTTCTCGGCCGATGTCACTGTCTTCATTGAAATCGGTTACCTATACGATCATTATTACTACTCTTTCCAGTTTAACAATTTTCTGGTGATATAATACCAAACCTTTTCGAGATCAGCCGCAGCCCAATCCTTACTTTTCGTTGTATCTTTGACGGATCGATCAGTCTGATCTTCGACACCATTTTGTTCGCCCTTCTCTTTCTCTCTCATTCCTATAACAAGTCCCGTAATTATAACCAGTACTTTTCCACTAAACCATCTCTAGTTACCTTCGGACTTACCTGCGACAGTCCCACCGACAAGCGAATTAGCTGCTAGGAACCGTTGTTCAATAATGAAACTTAGAGTCTGTTGCCTGGTGATGACGTTTGGTAGTCAGAGGTGAATTGCCATGACGTGATCTGTTGGCTGGGTCGGTATCTTCTTGTGGAGGACACCTATCTACGCTGTAAACGGAACGAGTGTCATCATGAATACATCCACATCGACAGCGCTACACAAACAGGGTGCCTTCGATATGGATGAGAATGCCATTTACAGGTAGGTGATATACGTGGTTACTAATCCCACTGGTTAGTATCGGAAACTTACTGACAATCACTGATATTAATGACAGTCACTGACTCGAAAACATTTCAGTATTAATTGGGCGATAGTTTTAATGTGATTCTCGATGTTGTTGCTCGTCACGAAGGTACTTCCAATTAGCTGGTATAGTTGTGGCCAGCCATTCATTTCTGTGAGCTGGACTATTCAGAATGTAAACTTCACCTTGCACTAAATTTTTTCTTGTACAGAAGTAAAAGACTGCGTTTCCAATTGTGCTTCGATGAAAGGACGTTAAATCTGTGATGATCAGCTGTGTTTGAAGCTCTAACTGCATAGTTTTACCATATGTAGATTAAATATAGGTTGTATTAAGTAGTGTTCTCTATGACCTCTTTGTGCCTGCACTTTTTTGGTGCAGTGAGGAGTAACAGGAAACTTACATCTTAAATTATCAGTTGTGAGACGTGCGAAAAATTATGCTGCTAGTAACTGAGTCGTTACAGATCTTTACTGGTGATAAGCCTTCTCATACTGGTTGTTGGAGTTTGGATTGTCGTCAAGATTCTAAGGTAAATGTAAACTAAAACTTGAACGTTTAATTTGATAAAAATTATTGATGTGAAGTAATAATGTACAGTGTGTTCTCTCGTAAATGACTGACCGGTTTTTACTTGTGTTTCCATCTTTATTTTAGAGTCAAAAATAATGAACTGCATGTTCGGCGATATGATATTCTGTCAACGAAACAGCTTGTTCCGGATCAGGTTGGTTCTGAAGATAGTGATGATGAATTATTTACTCCTATACGAAAGGATGATTCCAGTAGACGACTTGTGTTAGAAAACAGACCCCAGTAGGTATACTTCGAAAAAAGGTTGCATGTACTTTGTTTTAACTTGGGTTGTTTACTCTTTATGTGTATTATCACTGGTATCCCAGTTCTTGATTGTTCTTTTTCATTTTGCTGTTTCTTTGTAAACCCATATGCTGTTAATCCATCTGTATCGTTTTGATTCCTTTCACCGATTCCATTATCATTATCCAGTGGTATTCATTATTCTTTTTATTTTCATTTATTTAATACTGTGATTCAAACACAAACCACGTTGATGTTTTAACATACGTTATTTAATATTAAGTACAATTCTGCAGCTTTAGTTTTTCCTTTTTCTCAAGGCATGAACTCCTTGCAGTAGTTTAGCTGACAAGCTTTCCTGCAATTTCAGTGTCAGCATTTTATGTCCTTTTCTTATAAATTCAATATTGGTAGTGCTAACTTAATAACGAAATTTGTAGTGAACTGTGTTCTATCTGTAATCGTTGTTCGAATTAGAAGACAGCTGGGTACTGATGGTATTTACATCCATTTTTTCCTTCGAAAATATTTCATCTGTTTCATATTAATTACTACCTTCATAATAAGTATTAGTAATTAATCAGTGTGCCATTATAGCTTTTTATTTCCAGTAAGTCGAGTCGGTATTTGTTTTTTAAAAATGTTATTGGAACACATTCCACTTTTTTTCTGATAGTGAACTATATTAAGTCCATTCAAGGGGTAAAGAGCCTTCAATAATTGTATTATATTTGTGTGTCCGGAACATAAGATTCTGTTACTGCAGTGGAATTTTCAATATTCATAGGCTACTTCTAAGAGCTTCATGTATTGTGTAATTTTGAGTAGAAAAAACCTTGTTCTGTGGTGGTCTGTCAATATACATCTGTTTAATTTATTCAGTAACTACGACAATTAAATTGTTAGATTCTTTTTTATGAATTTTAACATACTTTCATATCCAAGTGTACACTCAACTCATCTTTTATCTGTTTCGAGTTCCTCAGTTCATATTGAAGAAAACAGCTTTTTCATCCTTCCTTTTTCCAGTGCTAATTGGAGTTGGAAAGAGGATAAAGCTTTTTTTTTCAGCAATTTTTTTAGGTGCACTTTCTTTCTTCCTTGCAAATCATTAGTTTGGAGTTCAGGTTCTACATCAGAACTTCAATTAACCAATTTAAAGACAATCTCTGATATCCGTGGCGGCTACTGCCACAAAAACGCCTAAACAAAAATAACTTAAAACGCAGGCCTACGTGATGCAAAATAGATAGTATGTGTTGAAATAGTTGATTTATTTGCCCTGTAGCTTTGTCTATCAGTATTCGCTATAATTTGACCATCAAACGATTTCGAGTGCATAGTAAATGCCAAAGACATAGAGAAATTTCTCAAAATTTTTTTAATCGGATAGTTTTATGTGATTTTTTTTTTTCGGGAAACTAGAAGTTAAAATGAACTAATCAACCCAAGTAGTCACACATTCCCAATAGACGTTCCATCAGGTTTAACAAATGCATCTTATTGCTAAACTCTGTATTTCGAGTGTTCTTGAGAGGGGAAGGGGGGGGGGGGGTGGTACGATATATTATTTACAAAGCAAACAGATTTTCTTGTCTCTTCTCACTCTTTTCATTGATTCTCAGAAATAGCTTATTCTAAAATAGGGCATTAGAGTGCGAAAACCATAAGGAGATCGACTCGTGTTTCAGTAAAATCTGAATGAAATACCTTAGCAAGCTTGCATATCGCTTGCAAATGAAGGAGCACCTCATAATTTGTACACTGAAATTGAATGTTTCGATAGACTTTTCGGGGGCGTATTCGCTTTGATCAGTAAATTTACCTCTTTTATTTGCATGATGGCGGGCAAATACCTTAGCTTTCATTGTCATCAATGGAAAATAGCTTTGATTAATCAGTTAAACATAGCTGTTTAAAAATGACAAGAATTATGTTAATTCGTTCACTTCACATATTTCTTGTTTAAAGCGATATTTTAGCTTTTGTACCGCTCTTAATCCACTCCTGCTTTTTTGTTTCATGAATAAGTAACTTCCGGTGATTTCCAGAATTTTTTTTCGGATCAGATAAGGCATTTTACTAGCGAATGTATAATTATATGTTCTAATCACAGCATGAAAGTGCCGGTCGATATAGTGTCAATTTATGGTACTCTGATAATGCGCATCGTGTTTGTATTTCCTGACCCTATAATTACAGATGCTTGACTTTTAACAGTGGAAAGTGAAATTTAACTGTTTCGTAAGGAATTT
>RCAB01000484.1:0-45816 GCA_003640385.1 Setaria digitata | reverse complement strand
TGATGATCCCCGGGTGGGTTTCAACCCGGAAATCGGACTCCGACCCGCAGGACGACGACGAGTACTCACGTTTCCGATTTTCCCGACTGCTCCTTCTGCGATGACGTTTCGCAGCACGTCGTTGCTGATGCCGCTTGGCACGACGTTCACCGAGATATTTGCACAACGATTGAATCAAACTTGTATGCAGCAATTCTCGCCTCAGATCACGTTCCTTACTGTTATAAATAACACGTCGTCGCTGTATTGCCATCGTTAACAATGAACGTGGTGAAAAGCCACCATAACGTTCATCACCATCATACTCCGATGAGGAGCATGATGATGACGATGATGATGATGATGACGACGACGATGACGACGTATAGTGATAATAGCCATTTGATGAAAATGTTTCATCCAAAAGTAGCATTTTGTCACAGCTAACTGAAATATTCCTTTTTGACAATATTCCATCCATTTCAATTCTTCGCATTTACGACCAAATATAATGCATACGATTTTTTCCACAAAATGTAACAATTTTAAACGTCTCGTAATTTATCCCAAATCAGTATATATGTGTCGTTAAATCTGTACACAACCTATCACGTGTAACGTACCACGCACGACGTGTCACGTGCCAGATATCACGTCAAACTCTACACCAGTTAAACAGTCCACAACAACCCCACAGCCAAGCAACCGTTAGCTACGCCACCACTCCAACCAACTGATGATTCACAGTGGCAATCAATGCCTATTATCAACTGGAACCGCGACGCGTACCTCTGCCGCGCGCCGCACGTCACATAAGAAACACGTTTGACAAGAAATAGTACCTCACTAATTTATCAGTTTTATCAGTGAATTTTCGTGAAGTTTTAACCAAAATCTTGTACTAGTAAGTCTTAACTAAATTTTTCCTGTACGATAAATTTATAACAATTCTTGAATGAAAAGAATTAGCTTTAGCATTTATTGATTGATGACGCAGACAACGAGCGTATCACTCTCCGGTTAGCTAGTGCGCTTTTTTTTCTTCCTGCAGTGTACTTCTCAGGAATCCCGAGATATCCCGGGAGTAGTGGTTCTCTACCCCTCTTTTCCAAACCTTACATCCATTTAGTTAGTGCATTTTAAAAGTAAATCAAATCTCCTTATCCCGTTTCTTTCCCTTTTTTGTCGAATAGATTCCAAAGATTTCATATACATATATGCAATTTCCAAAATTCCACGTCAAAAACTTAATTTTTAAAGAACTCGAAACTCAATTATGCGCAAAAGTTGATATATAAATTGTGTAAATCGCAATTGGAAATAAAACTCGATCCTCAATACTAGATGCTTTAACATGAAGCCTAAAAATTCGAATGTAATTTTATGAGGGACTGTCTATATTAATTAATTCTGCCGGGGAAATCTGATATAAAAGACAAATTAAGCTCTTCATTAGAATTTTAATATAGCAAGCAATTTCTACCTTCCTAAAATAGTATCAAACGATGTAAGCAATTCCCGAAACTCAATCGATGAGATGAAGTAAAAACGTTGAAGCTACCTCTTCCAAAACTTTTCATTTAATATTATAAAACATTACTTCAACATTGATTAAGCAGTATATTATTTGCCCTTATTATTTTTTGGCGATAATTTATTCGGTGAGTTCAATCAATCATACCCTTTCCGTACTCCACTCGATAATTACTTACGGATGAACGGAAAATAATATACGGACAAACATATTTCATAGAAAAGCGGGTGTAGTTAACATTCCCTTTTTAATTCCATATCCATTATATAAGTAAAAAAAAAAGCTTTTCCCGAAATCTCACTAATGTTTCCGCGGTTGGCTATTCTTTAAGAGGAAATAATTGAAATATACAGAAAAAGCACATCCACATTATGTGTCATATGATAATGAGCCAGATGAGAGTAATTAATATCATTTATAGCCTTAGTAAAAACGATAATTTAGAAAAATTTTTCCGACAAAAAATAAACAAGAAATAATAGCGGAGCATAGAAAACTGAGCAAATTTGTAGAATTTCTCTACCTTTGAATGATGTCACCTTGTTTAAAATCACCCCTATATTGTCTCCTATGCATTAGAAAAATGTGGGAATGAAAAGACCTTAAAAAAATAATCCCCTAATGCACTCCTCCTAATTATAATGATATTAATTCAATAATGTTTTAATTTTGTAGCATTCTATCTAACATCCATTTTTCAGTCACTGTTCCGACCTACTCTAAAACTGTATTTTGTAAAATTTCATCGTATAAACTGTGACATCACTCTGAAAGGATATATATATATATATATATATATATAACGGAACAAAATATCACAATAACTTTATAAGTTTGATTATATATGAGATAAATTCAATAGCTATTTTTAATTATAATTACAAGTAACGGGGCGCTGCAAGCAGTTACCGTAATTTTAAAATGTATTAGTAAAACATAGTTGTTGCTAATTTGACGGTAACATCGTGAAGGTGTTTCTGGTAAAAAAAAAAAAAGAGAAACATGAAAACTGACCAAAACAATCAATCAATAAATCCCCATGACAATGCGAGCGGATTTACAATCAGAAGATAACTTTCACAGACAAAATCCATATGAAAGTATGATTAGAAAAAGCACATTTCTGATGGAGGCAATAATTCAGTCATTTAATTAATTCCAAAATATTTTCCGACAAGCAGTAATCTATGAGTAAAATGTAAAATACTCATGCAATCTTATTTCACACTTAGCAAGTAGATAAGGGGAAAAAAAAAAAAGAGCTAAATCCGAAAAATACGAAATTTTACTTTAAGAAGCAATTATTTATTCGAGTCCGCAAAGAGACATAATCCTTTAGCCAATAAAAGGCAATTAACCAGTTCCCGAAGGAACTGAAATAAAATTTCCTGCATAACATTTAGTTTAAAAAAAAAAAAAATTGCACGCCTGTTCGAACATTTCTGATCAGTATTAAACCGTTCGGTCTGAGTAGAAAAAACAACTGAAAAAAATTCCTCGTTCCGTTAACAATTTTTTCCTAATGGCAGTTTCAAAAAGAATTCTCACTATAAAAATTTGCACTTTTAAAGTTTTAAAAGAAAAACCGTTTTGAAACCATTTCAGACATTTGTACTAAATTTTCCATTATGAACTGCAATTTGACAAATTTGAAAGAACGAAAGTATTATGCTAATTGCAAACCTAACTTTTCTTATTGCTATTGCTATGCATTTTATTCGACTGTTAACTTCTGGAATCATATAATATCAAATAAGGAAAAGAAGAATGAATGAATGATGAAATCACAAATACAAATCCAAATCACTTCTACAGTTAGTCAACGACCCAGAATTTCTCCCGAATCAATAAAAATATTGAGTGGAATAATTCAATCACTTTGAGCATTACTCGAATCGATCAGTGATATTTGTGCAAAACCTATTAATGCACGTTCATCTGGCATTTCTTGTGGTGGCACCGAACTTAGAGCAAAGGTAACTGACTTTTTATCACTTTTCGATAATGCAGCATCCACAAGCTTCTTTAAATTTGCTGCCACAACAACAAGGTCATGACCATCGATTAGTTCAGCTGCAACCAACTCATGTGCTATACCTTCAACGGTATCCACCGATGGAGTATAATCAAATTTGATATCATTCAGTTCTTTTTGCGCATTCCTTACACGCAGTACCTGAATTTAAGAAGAGTCACCGATCAACAAATACATTAAACTAATGGAAAAAGAAAAGGAATGGACTTGTAGAAAAATTATTATTTACAAGCGAAAACTAACTTACCTCCAATGATCCTGAAAAGTTTCGATCAACTGATGTGTGTTATCACAGTAATCTTTCTACCAATATTCACTTCTCAGACACATAGTAGTAGTGGCAGTGACGGTAGTAGTATATCCAGCACAATACTTTTCTACCCACATATCCCTTTTACCTGCCACATGAGAATGAAAAAAAGAAAAAAAAAACAATTTTCATTTAAAGTATTCAAAAATTAAGTAAAATTTTGAAATTCTGATAAAATAAAAATACCAAATTAATCGTTTCTGAGGCAGTTGTTGCTGCGGCTGAAGTCATTGGAGCATCCATTTTCTCACCCTCTTCTTCTGATTCACTCTCTTCTGGTTCGAATTCCCAGTTTCCCTCCGAATTCTTCTTCAGTTTACCAGAGGCCACCTAAAAATATAATCCCCTGTCAAACATATAATACTGGTTTCAACGAGAAAGTAAATAGATTTATATGCCCGAGAAAGTAAATAGATTTATATGCCCAATGCGATCTCAAAGGAATCTTTTCTATTGAGCCATCCATTTAGAATCCACATTAACTATATGCAAGAGAAATTGGAATGCTGAAATTCATTCACCTTTCTGCCTTAAATGCTTAAAACCGCTAATTTTCCTATGAAGGATCTAAGAATCGAAGAAGAAAAGAAATTGCGGCAGGTTAAAAGATCGAAACTACAGATTGTCCGGAATAAGGAATAGTAATACCAGTATTAAAAATCAAAGTCAAGTAAAAACGCGATGTTCTCCTCATATTAAGTCTAGTCAAATTTTCTAATTAGTCAGCAAACAGAAATTACTGCTCAAAATGCAAGTTACGGATGCTGTTACCTTTTTCGGTGCATCAGTTTGATGATGAGATGGAAGTTGCATAGATGCTAAATTTTCAATTAACGCATGCACCAAATATTTCTTGTCTTTAGCCTTCTTGAAAAAGGAATACTTCAAAAGTTCGCTTGCAGTTGGTCGCTTCGATGGGTCTTTCTAAAAATGCCTCATTATCTACTACTGATTTTAGTTCTGAGTAAATTAATGGTATGTTATAGAAACAGACATTGGTTTATTCCCATTGCTGGCTTTCAGATCCAACGGAAAAAAAATTAATTGAATTGCCAAAGAAAAAAAAATGAACAATGATTCAGTTAATGAACAAATACCTGCAAGCAATCTTTTATAACATGGCGAAAATTTTTTCCATATGCCTTATATTGATCTTTCCTTTCCGCATTTGTGTCCAAATTTGGCGGATCATTTTGCAGCGTTAACATCAAAACCTTAGAATATCCCGCAATTAATAATCAGAACAAACAGAAAAAAAGGGATTATAATTTGAGTAATTTCTACATTTTTATACTTTCATCAAATTGTGAAAAAGATCAAAAAAAAAAAAAAAAAAAGCAAAAAACAAAGAAATACAAAACAAAAAAAAATGTTAACTAAAAACATGTGGAAAAAAGAGCAAAAACTTCTTCCTCCATTAAAACCAACCTTCATCGGGGGAAATTTATGATAAGGAGCTGTGCCAGTTGCTAATTCAATAGCTAAAATCCCAAAACTCCAGATATCAGCCTTGAAATCGTATCCCGAAACCTGCTCCATAACTTCCGGAGCCATCCAGCAGGGCGTTCCGACAAATGTATGCCGAACTTTCTGTAAGAATCACAATATAATATTGTGAAAAATAAAAATTCAAGAGAAATCTCGCTGTTCTAACTTATTCAAAAAAAACTTCCATTACTCAAGTAATAACCAACCTGTCTAGACAAGTCTCCCTGACTTGCAGCAAGCCATCCAGAAACGCCAAAATCCGCAATTTGAACCGTGCCATCATCAGCGATCAGTATATTGCCAGCCTAAAAAAATTTTCCCTATATTTTTGAAAAAAAAAAACCACGGAAATCTGAGTTTTATTATTTGGAAATTATTTACTTTGATATCACGATGTATCTGTCCGCTGCTATGGAAATACTCCAATCCCCGCAACACTTCTTTCAACACTGTAGCAATCGTTACTTCATCCAAAACACCTGATGAAGCCGCTTCTTTTCCCATAGCCTATACAAATCATATTTATAAATTATTTAGAATATGCCGAAATAAACGCAGGGTACAAAATAAATAATGAACTCCGTTTATTTACTTGACTGTCTCGAAAATAACGAACCAGAATATTAAACAAGATCTGATTTGTTAGTAATGTGCTTCTTGAAATATCCTATTTTCAAGGTAAACAAGCTACCTTTATACGTCGTTTCAGGATATCAAGCATACTTCCACAATTTAAAAGACGCATAACAACCCATAATTCTTCTCCAACAACGAACGATGTATGATACATAACGACATTCGGATGCATACATAACGCCATTGCCTAAATGATGGAAAAAATTATCAAATTAGCAACCTCGAAAAATCAAGATATTTCCTCAGTAAATTTCTTACGAAACATTCTCAAAGCTTTTCATTCATCATCTAAATCTACATTATTCATATATTTTAATATCTTCATCAAATACATTTACCTATGTGGTTTTTTAATGCCTTAGTATTCTATTACTTTTTGCTCTAAAAAATTTTCCTTACATTTATTTCATGGAAGAGCTCGTCGACTGAAGTTTGACATTTTTCGAGATTAATACATTTAATCGCGCAGAGTTCGTTTCGTGGAATGCAGAGTGCCTAAAAGTGAGAAATAGTAATATGTCAAATATCAGTAGAATATAAAACATAAAATACAACCTATTACCTAATTTCATAATGCTCATAGAAACCATTTCATTATTTCAGAAGGAAAAAAAAAAAAAAAAAAAAAACGATGAACCTTATAAACGGTAGCCGTTGCACCGATACCAATGGAATCTTGCAATACGTAATCCTCTTTTTTGTTCGGCCAAGCGGTACCACTGGCGCCTTCATCCGCTGGGTGGGTTGCACTCATCCAGAGTGATTATAAATTAATTTGGTTTGATAGGAAATAATAAAGTAAAGTTATCAACCCTATAAAAAGTTTCTTGAAATAAATAAATCTGAAAGTTTAATCCTAGAAAATAACCAAGTTCCTATTAAGGTATCTTTTTTCTTTTTTTTTTTTGAAGCTATAAAATAAAATATGGTACGGGATGTAATTAAAAAATTAATAAGCACAGATATATAAGCATATATGATAAACAGTAACTTCGGACTTTTTTTTCTATTTTCTAAGAAGAAGCAGAAATTTTTTTACTTAAATCATAGGACGAGCGCAATAAAAAAAAGCCAATTAAAAATGGAAAAAAAAAATGAATTAAATAATGATGTTAAAAATTATGCATACAAAACGATAAAAATATGTAAGGCATGAAATATCAAAAGATACAAATTGAACAGATACGAAGGATGTTTTATAAGAAATATTACGGAAGATTTTTTTTTTCTAAAAAGTTTATAAAATTATAAGATATTGGGGAAAAAAAACGAAAACGAACAGTTGCATTCATAATTTACCCGTGTTCACTAAATGAATAAATCTCGTTTTGGAACGTTCTAACATTGGAATTAAAAACTTTAACTAAATCTTATACTTTAGCATCACTCTGTTTGCAATTTATTTCACCAAAAAAAAAAAAAAAATAGAAAAGATAAAGAAAAGTTATATATAAAGAAGGAATGAATAAAAAAGTAAAAGGAAAGAATAATGCCACAATAATTGAAAAACTGTATGATTAAAGAATATTTCTGCACCAGAAATGATTAATTAAAATTTTTGGAGAGAGGAAGAGAGGAAAAAGAAAAAAAGAGAAACTGGGAAGGAGGAAGAGGAAGACAATAATCTATATGACCTTGACCGAAACTTACAACTTGTCTCGACTAACAGTCGAGATTTCCTCCACCCCAGAAATGAATGAACACCTTCCTCCCTCTTCTAACCTTGTCTCTTTTCAAACTGTTAATANTTCCCCCCCCCCCCCCCCCCCTCCCTCCTTTCCTTTTATCATTATTTTTGATCTAAAAATCTAACATTTCTTATAGCAATTTGATTACTGTAATATAATACCTCATCCAAACTACATTCCCTAACAAAATATATCAAATAATAAATTAAGTATATATATATATATATATATACATACTTAATTTATTATTTATTCTTGTATATATATATATATATATATACTTGATATACTTTATATATATATATAACAATAGCAGGAACAAGAAGCAACAATTAAAAAAAAAACACATAACTGAAATGAATTCCATTTCAAACAAAAATTCAATTTTTTCCAACTCCTTTCCTTTCCATCATTTTTTTTCCGTTATTGAAGCAAAAAAAGATTAATAACAATCAAAAGTGCTTTAAATTAACGCTGCATTCATTACAATAATAGCGAGAGAGAGACAGAGAGAGAAAAAAAAACACCTTCAAGAGAGTAGGAAAATATTTTTGGTATACAAATACTAATTAATGGTTTTTTTTTTCCCTCTACCTCTATTTCTGAAAATAGGTAAAAAAAAAATAGTGAAAATAGGTGATGTTAAAAAAATAAATAAAACAAAGCAATATATATGTATATATACAAGCTGACTCATTGATTACTTTATAAATTATCATCAAATAACATTTATTATTATAATTCAAAAACTCTGTCACGATTTTTCATGCTTGCTTCATATGCTTTATCAAATCAACTTAAATGTTTTTTCCCTTGCCAAAAACAAAAAAGGACTCCTTAAACTTAATCAGTCATTCTTATCAAAACTAAACAACAAATTTTATCATTTATAGAGTATGAAAAAAAATAAAAAAAAAAGTCAAACTAATTTACATTTCACAGTGACTGAAACAAAAATCTTTTTTTTTCGAAACAATGAAAAATGTACTGTACATAATAATTTCCTAGAAATGCTTCCCCAATGCATGTTAAGTATATCGCATGATATAGTACTATGCAAATGTTCAAAAAAAAAATTGTTTAAAAGAAAAAATCAAAAATTTCAAAAAAAAAAAGTTACGAAAAATGAAGAGCTTGATGATCATATATCAAATTAAATCAATCAATCAATCAATCAATCAGTCATTCTATCTGTTTACTCACCTCAATAACATTAGAAACATCAAGTTTTCAAAATAATAAATGAATGAAAAAAAAAAAAAAATGATTTTATCAAAATGTAGAAAACAATCAATAAATAAACTGTAAACAAATTTTTCCCTCCTTTATGCATACGATAGGTTTGCTTGCTTATATGTGGCGCGAAAAAAGAAACACATATATACACACACAGAGAGAGAGAGAGAGAGAGAGAGAGAGAGAAAAAAGGACAGGGAGACAAGAAAAAGAAGTGAAAATAATACGAAGTAATGGCATTTGAACATTTGAACGATTTTTATCTTCAGAAATAAAATAAAAAGATATAACCGAAAAAAAGAAAGAAAGAAGCGAAAAAAAAAAAAAAAAAGGAAGGAAAAGAAGGGATGAAGAAACTTTCGTTCATTGTGTAAAAATTTATTTTCTCAAAAACCTTTATCTTGAGCTTTTTTAAAGTCAATTTTTATTATTCTCATAGAAATATGCGTAAAAGAATTTTATAGCAGCGGTAGCAGTAGTAGAGCATAGGTACTTCATTTTATTTCTTCCTTCTAAAAGAAAAAAAAATTATTTAATTTCATCTAACCATTTCAATTTTTTATTACATTTCTTAACTAATCGTTTATTTTACAGAATAGAAAAAAAAAAAACTATTTACTATTTTTACATGAATTTAATTAATATTACAAATGTTATACAATTGCAAAACCGTTATTTCTTTTCCTTTTTTTTTCTTTTTTTTTTTTTGAAACTGAATCGAATTAAAAGAAAAGAAAAAAGAAGATCAGAGCAAATAAATTATCAGTGATTAATTAATCATGAAGGTTAATTGTTGCAACTGTTGCCTGCTATACATGTTATTGTCGGCGTCGATATCTTCTTATTTACTCAATGCTTGCTCCAATAAAGCTATTTGTGCCTAAAAGTATAACTTATGATTGAAAAGTAAATTATTCAATAATATTATAATAAGAAATATATTTTCATTTAGGTATTGCATAATTCTCATTGATAGTAATACCAAAATGACATTCATTAAAAAATAAAGGGAAGATAATACTAAAAACTTCACTTCTTGAGCCACTTAATATTTAACAGATGATGTAGACTAAATTGAACAAGAATTGATCAAAAAAAAAAAAACGTTTCATTTGGATAATCCTAATAGGAGCTAAAAAAGAAAAGTTTAAGTAAAAAATAAAAAAAAAAAACGAGAAAATTATAGCTACTGAGCAATGATCATTATCTAAGAAGGAGAATCATCGATAAACTTTTGAAGACCTAAGACATTATTAACGAAATGTGGAACATGAAATAAAATGGATTCAACAACTTTAGTATAAAAATTTAATCACAAAAAGTGATTCAATTTCGCAAGAAAAGAAATTCAATTTTCAATAACAGTGAAGCATTCCCCAATATTTGCTATTATACTACTGCTTATGGATGGTACACCTCTTAGTTTCTTTTTATCGTTGATTTATGTAAGTAAAATTAGCAAAACGAAGAATGAGGAAGCTTTAGAATAAAAGTAGATTAAAGAGGATAATGCAAGGAGTGCATAAATAACAGAAATATTTGATTTTTTTTTTTTTGATTTTAACCTGAATTTTTTTTTTTTTCACATAATATAAATGTAAATATCAAAATCACACATTAATGTGAGACCAAAATCACTATTAATCAAAATCAACTATTAATGTGAGACCTAGGAAGGAAGAGAATTATTTTTCATTAATTACCTTAGCATGTTTAATCTGAAGATCCGCTAGATCGGCTAAATTCTTTTTAAAAGCAAGCAATCGCCTCTTCTTCAAATCCAACAGTTCTCCTTTTGCTACTTCACTGATATCTTCAAATTTTTTGCAAGCTTCACTTTGTTCTGCTTCTGCCTGAGCGTTTTTTTTTTTAACCAGAAACTTTTAACGATATGGAAAACCGGAAATCAATTTCAAATCCATTATATACCACCCATTAATGAAATAACGATTTTTAGAAAGACACGAAAGATAAAGATATCCATCGATTTCAAAGTTTAGGAATCAATTTTCAGCATATCCTAATGAAATGTAAAAAGTTAACAAATGGCCCAAATTAGGAATGGGAATAAATTAAATCTAAGTTGAATGAAGTTCGAAAAATAAATAAATAAAATAGAAGATAAAGTTTCAATGTAACATAGGCCAAGTCTTAGTGGTTTAAAAAAGCTGAAATAATGCAGAAGCAATGGAAATTAAATATGATGATATTAGAAGCAAAAGGTAAAATACCTTCGGTATATCTTTATTACGCCCTCTGGCACGTTCCAGAGTTTTATTCGCCCCTTCATAATTTGCCAAACAACGCATCCGACGATACAAAAGGTCCTAAAGTGACAGCAATACTCAGTGGAAATTTCAAATAATAACTATTCAATATCAGAATTAGAAACAAGAATTTAAATAAATACGTTATAACGGTACGCAAACAACTAATAATACAAATTGAAATCTTATGTTCATCCTAAAAAAGGAAAAGAGAAATAAAACAGGTTGTGAATCGTCCATATCTGGTCGTTTAATTAGAAATATCAAAGATTTATGAAAAAGAAAAAAAACAAAAAAATTAAACAATCAAAAATATTCCGAAGAAAAAAATGAATATTTTCGAAATGAACACTAATAAAAGGATGAATTTTCACTGCACAAAAGCAAATAAATAGCTGAATTATAATATAATTGTGGTTCGTTATAACAAAAAAGTAAACAAAGACTAAAGTTTTAAATAGAAGAATGGATATTTTGAGTAATTTGACATCATAAAACATCAAAATACGACATCTAGCATCTAGCAAATATTGTACAATTTACCTTGGCTGCATCCGTATCTTTCATATAATATTGTAGTGTATCACCCAATTTCAATTCTTCATCTGTAGCTACTCGACTCTAAAATGCTACGAATTATCCGGAATCTAAAGATAACTTTAGCAACGTGAACAGAAGTTAAACAAAACCAATTCTTTAAATGAATAATTTAGTTATTTCAACTTAAGCCATTAAATATAGCATTAAAAAAAAGGGAACAAAAAGAAAAGATCGAAAAACCAAATAAGAATACTTCTCTTTTATCAACTTACATTCAAAAAAGAGAGGAAAAGAAGAAGGTAAAACTAACAAAAGAAAAAGAAAACATTTGATTCGCTCTAAAATATCCAAATATTTAAAATATCAACCAAAAATGTCATATTTTATTTACCTCATGCTTTTTTAGCTTTTCAAACGTAAGAGCTTCTCGTACTAATTCCTTTTGCAAATCACGATCCAATTCTTGCAATGCCATTTTTTCAAGACAAGAACCAACTCGAGCATATGAATCTGCTACATCTAAAAAAAAAATTATCAAATGTAAAAACGCTTCCAAAAAATCTATTCTTTACACATGCATGTAACAAATTTGCAAACAAAAAGAGAAAACTTTTTTCTCTTTTTTCTTTTTTTAATGAAACAAATTGCTTATCGCTATTTCTCATCCTTGTTATGCCACATGTAACCATTTCATATTGAAGAGCAATACAGTTGTATCGATTTAAGTATCTCTCTATATATTTTTTCTTTTTTTTTTTTTTTAATGAGAAAGAGCACTGAAAAGGTCTTCTGTTTTTTTTTTTTTCCAAATAAAATTACTATTAATCCATAAAGGAGAGAAGTGTAAAATACTAAACTAAGACTCAAATTTCTTCAAGGGCTAAAAACAATTCAAAACAAGTTTTTCGAAAGCCAAAAATGGTCCGTCAACAGCTAAAACCAATCAAAATTGAAATTCGTTAAAAAGTAAAAAAGTAAAAAAAAAAAAGGGAAAACATTTAAAAGCAGTTTCCTTGTTGAAAAAAGAAGAAAAAGAAATAGTACTAAAGGAAACATTAGAGACATCGATTCGAGCCTAAATATGATCTGAAAGACACCTTCAATTATATATATTACGAAACGAAGGATAAATGATACTTCAGTGACCGCCCTAAAGCACTAGAGGAAATAAGCAAAATTAAGATACGAAAATGAAAATATAAAGTTGGAAAATTTTCAAACAACTAGTAACAAATCAGCAGTCATATTATAAATTTAATTTCATTGCAAAATCAATCGTCAAAGAGAGAGTTTCATAATACATTCACATCAATTAACTTCAAAAGCATAGCAATCCCAAACAAATATGAAGCTTTAGCTTAGCTGAGTTTTGGCTTATTAAACATTCGTTCATTCATAGTCGTTCTCAATTCGTCCCTAGTCCTCTTGCAATCTTTCATTCAGCTTCTTTGTCAGCAATATCAGCCACTTGAAGTATCACTGATTTACATTAAACTCAAATTTAAAAATAAGTAATCCTACATTGAGCATTTTGAATAACGAAACGTAATAATGGATATATCTGAAATGCTCAAAAAAAAAAAAAAATTTTTTTTTCTTTTCCAATTCAGAAATTACTGTGTAAATTAACTGAAGAAACATTCATTTCATTAGCTAAAATGCTAGACTAGGAAATGAAGGAAGATGATTCAGCGGAAAAGAAAAAGAAAAAAACAGGGCTGAAATGAAGTGGTGGGAATTGAAATAAACAAAAATAAAAAAAAAAATTTTTTTTGAAGAAATATCAAAAATGCAAAATTATTATGAAATATAATAATGAATAGTATAAATGGGTGAAAAAGGAAAAAAAAAAAAATTAAACCGAAGCAAAAATTCTCTCTCACCTTCATGAATTACTAATTCAGCGGTGATGATGACAGAAAATCATACAAGAAAGTACACAAAATTCGTAGTTTAAAAAAAAAAATGGTTAAATTTTTTTTCTTTTGAGGGGCGTAAAATTTTTCAACTTTTTAAAGAAGAAAAGTATTCATAAGAAGCATATTAAGATAGCAAAATACTTTTCCGAATTTTCAAAAAAAAAAAAAAAAAATGATCCATAAAAGTTATTTGAGAAAGTGAAGAAATTTCAATAGAATAAAGTAAAAGAAAAAAATAACTTAACAGACCTTTCAATCGAAATTGATACATTTGATTATTAGCATTATTATTGTAAAAATAACGGAATATAATCGATATGAGTGGAAAAAAGATAAGTCGAATGCATCGGCATGTTTATGAAAATCGACAAATAAATTTAAGCACAAAAAATAAGTGGTGATATAAAAATAAATCTGGAATGAAAATAAAAAACAAAAATGATGAACATTCTGATGAATTTTTTTTTTTTTAAATTAATAGTAAGTTAAAAATGAAGCGGAAAAAAAAAAGAAAAAAGTGACCTCCAAATGGTGTAATCATTTCATATGAATCAATTGTTTAAATTGATTATGGGTTAAAAGCAAAAGCATTTCTTTAAATTGATAGTAGACCAAAAAAGGAGCAATAAAAATTTCAGTCATACATACAGATCATATCAAACACATCGGACAAGTCTGCCTTTTTTTCTTGGATTTTTCTTTTTTTTTTTAAACTCTTTTTATATTTTTACTTGAACGAAGTAAGATTAATATGTCTCTATTTTCAAATTACCTTTCAATCATTCTGCTCCTTCCAACTCTGTTTCTATACAACAATAAATACACCAGTTTTTTTTTTTTTCTCACAACTTTTTAAACAACTAGACTAGAGAAGAAAAAATAAAGAAGAGAGATGAAAAATTAAAAAAAAAAAAAAAAACTTTTCTTTTTAGATAAACTTTTTAGGTATCATTCTTTTTTTTTTTTTCATACAATTTATGCTAATGGAAAAAGAAAAAAAAAGAAGATAAATGTGGGGCAAATTTTCCCTGACAATACAAAATTAATACTTAAGTATTCCTGACAAAAGTTGTGAAAATCGAGTAATTCAGATAACATAAATATTGTTATTCACATCATTTACTTACTGACTTGTCAAATTATTTCTAAATCAAAAATTAATAATGACAACGATCATGAGACGTATAATAGGATTTCCAGTAGAGAGGATGATTAGTTGAAAAAAAAAAAGCATTTCAAAACAGGGACCCCGATGACTCGAGCAAAATAATGTTCTTATCAATACTAATTACACATACAATTTTAACACGTCAATGAGTTTATTATAATTATAAATGAAATATTTTCATATCGCTTCTTTTTTTTTTTTTTTTTTCGTTTGTTTAAAGTTCTATAGAATTTTAAGCAGCGGAAACAAGAAATGGAAATATTGAGAAGAAAAAAGAAAAGGCAATATTCACCAGAGTGGAAATGAAAAATCACTGAAATTGATTCGCCTTTTAGGGAGAAAAATAAATAAAAAGGAATTTAGTGAGACTATTTAAAAAAAAAAAAAAAAAAAATAAAATAAAATAAAATGTAAAACTTACTGAAAGAAGTTCTGCCTTCTAAGAAAAAATGAATAAATAACTGCCTTCTAAAAAAAGTTAATGGAACTATTAAAAAAATAAGACAGAATAAAACCAGTGTAAAATAAGTGAAGAAAAAGAAATTTTTAAAAATTTTTGTGGCACGAAAAGTAAAAAAAAAAATTTATACCATTTTTTTTTTTCCTAAATAAATGCAAATTAAATGAAAGGCTAACGAAACAATGTGTAACAATTGGTTGTGATAAAATGAAAAGAAATAAATTTGCGAAATTTTAAAAGAAACGAAAAAAAAAAAGAAACAATGATTTTTACGGACCGTTACTGAATTCTCAGTAATTTGTTTTGAAAGCAAATTTTTCAAGAATGAGAAAACGGAACAGAGGAAGAAGGAGAGAGCAAAAAATAAAAATAAAAATAAGCACTTCTGCAGAAGTTTCTTTCGTCATTTCTCTTTGCAGAATATAACTGGTAATACATAAATTTTGTCTGTTAAGCTTGAGTAATAATATTCGATAAATGAATTTTGCCACTTTCCTTATTTTTTTCATTTCTTATTCAGAAAAATTGGAGAAAAGGAACATATACAGCAAAAAAAAAAAAAAAAAATAATGCTTTATGATAATGAACAACTCGCGTTAATCGCCGAATTGCTATGTTCACAGATGTTAAATTGTGATATTAACCGATCTGAAATAACTCAGGCGTATAAAACAAAATTATAAATCATTTAAGTTTTACAGAAAACTTTGGAAACGACAGCATTCAATTAATCAGATATAATTGAAAATGAAGATACGGGAACTCATCAATTCATGACTATTAAGTATTGGCAAAAGAAAAGAATTCGAACGAATAAGAATATTCTAAAGAAAAAGAAAAAAAAATTTTATGCATGGAAAAAAAAATGCAATATCACTGATAAAAAAAGAAAGTGCTAAAAATATAAAGGAAAGTATTAGGAAGGCAGAGTGAATCAAAAGATTTGAAATAGAAATATGAGGTATTAGACATAATATTGCTTTAAACAAGTAAGCATAAATTTACTACTTCGTCATCAAAAAATATGATCCATTTATTTAAAGTGGTACAAATTCACCGTTCTTCCGTCTAAAAAAAGTATTAAAAAAATTGAAAAACATAGGATTTCACAAAAAGATTGCTCAAAAAGCAAAAAAAAAAAGGGAGGAGAGACAAGCAATACATCAATGAACTAGGTAGTTTAAAAAAAAAAAATGCAAAATTGCAAGTCTCTTTTCATAAAAATTGCAAAGCAGCATTTTGAACAAACAATCAGCTGCAGCATGAAGGAAATAAAATCTTCCCATGCTTCGCAATAAATGTTTAACGAGAAACAAGCTAAAAATTAATGGTTAAAATAAATTTATTCAGTTATTTCGTAAATGCTTTATGAAATCATTTTTGCTTACACTGCTTCGATAATTTCAACATTCCGCAATTTTTAGTAAATAATCAGAAATTAATCATACCTTTATTTTTTATTCACGAAAAATCATAAAAGTTAAGCACCCGCAACATTCTCGCTTACTCAGTGACTGAAGTTCTGATAATTCAGAGAAATTTTCCAATTAACAAGAAAATTTCTTTAAAAGTCTAAATCTTTCTTTGAAAAAAAAAAAAATTAAGTCTAAACACTCACAGCCTGAAGAATATTTAACGTTTCACCTTTTTAAGCAACCAACACAATTCAAAGAAGCAGAGGAAAGCAGCTAAAGGTTTAAAAAATAGTATATGAAATAATAGAGTGATTGTGACCATTCCGACAAAATCGATTACAAAAGCTTAACTGGAGAAAACAAATTTTCCGAATAGTTTAAGTTTAGAAAAGAGAGCAAATCCTAATCCACAACTTTCTTATTTTAATTTCGTAGCGAAAGGAACAAGCAGCCATTTACTATAAAATGCGTTCCGATAAACCATCCAAAAAAAGATGAAAAATTTTGACACAGTTCTTACGCTGCAAATTTGTGAAAAATAAGCAAATAAAATTAAAAACCAACTTTTACGAAGCCGTGAAATTCTGTCACATTTTGATGAAGCTTCCCTTACGTGGGTATAATATTCGATCAAATAGTTTCTCTCATGTTCGAAAAAATCATCAACATCTTTCTACAAGGAGCGACTAGAAAAGCATAACTCTTCTTAAACCACAATTTTCCTAACTCCTGCTGCATTTATAATGTTTGAGATCGGATGTGAAGACTTCAGCCAATTTTAAAATGGAATTCAAGCTCAATAAACAACGCTTCGTACATGTCGAAAGCTTCGTTAATAAAATGAATAATAACTGATATAAACGCTGGAACGCAACAAATATTTTCCTTTTACCTGTCCTGACAGCAATACTTCATCGGCAGATTGTGTTAGTCGTTTCCAGAACGACCCAACAACTTCTTTTTTATTTCGAGCACGAACCGAAAGCTGAAAAAAGAATGCGATAAAACAAACTAATTTGAAAAGTGATCAGTTGAAAAAAAAGTACAGTGACTGATTTATGATTCGTTAACCAACACTTCATTTTTGAAAAATTGATTTGCTACTATTCATAATACCTTCATCGTTTTAATTTTTCCACGAATTTTACATGTAATTTTACATTATTGCCCTACATTTAATATTAATATCAAAAAATGAAATGGACTTTACACATTTCATCTCTACAATCCGAAATCAAAATTACTACTTGAAACCTGACATTAATCTCAAATTACACGATAGTAAGTATAGTTTGAAGCATGTCCTTGAATTTATTATTAGATACTTTAAAGTTCTTTAAAATGAAAACAAAATCCCTGAATTTCACTCGAAAAAATAACAAAAATCAATTATTAGTAAGCAACATACATCCTGCTCATACTCTAGAAATATCCGGAAATTAGGATCATTTCTAAAAACCGGATGTGCTGCAAGACGACACAAAAATACTTCATGCATGGCGACTGTCTTCTTGAATGTCGCAAGATATTCCCTAAGAAATGATTACATTACTTAACATTCACAGACACAAAATAAAGAATTAAACAATCTCTTCAAACCTTTGGAAATAAACTATTCTCGAAAGTTGCTCTCCCTTAGCCAGTTTCGCCCCACTTTCCTACCGCCTGCCTATCCTAGTACTATTATAAATTCTAAAAGTCTTCATCGATTGTACAAATGATTAAATTACTGCTCCAACTCCTGTTTCATCTTTAAGAATTCGTCTTTGGTCATTGTTGATTCTCCTTCACCCAATCTTTGAAGTTTTTCGCGTGATGCATCAAAATCTGGTCGTGGCGGTGCTGGAGGAATCTGTAAATATTTTCTCGACTTTTATTAGACTTATAACAGATATTACTAATTAAAAATCCATGTCTGCCTTAATTATAGTCCCAAACAAGTTATCCTAAATGAAACATACAATAAAGCCTGCATATGATTCATTTTCATCGAAACACGTATGCAACCAAATAAATTCCTCATGTTCTCGAACAACGCTTACTTCATTTTTTGAAAATTCCGGAAGTGTTGTTCGCGTATGAACTGTATATTTTACCTAAATTAACAACATTTCTTATAAACGATCAATGGAAATCCGTTTTATTTGCACTGATGAACTGAAAATATATGCATATGGGTAAAGTATACGCTATCACATTATCTTATTCATGCCAATTCAATATACAAATATGACATAAGGATGGCTAGAAAATCCAAGAAACAAATAAAAATGAAAGGGAATCATAAATTAGCATATTTTGCATTAATACATATAATCTCACATATAACAAAGTTAAGTAAAGCTTATACAAACATTTGGTATGCTATATTCTTCAATCAATCCACCAAGGTAACAAATATCAAATTTTACCTTATCTCTTTCAGAAAGCGCATCTGAAATATCAACAATCAGACTATTCTCTTTTGATAAATCAACGTTGATTTTTTCGGTACGATTCTACAAAAAAGAATAATTATCACTTCGAATAACATCAGCTATTCGTTAAATTTAAATTTATATATAGAAATATATGCAGTTTTACAGTTCGCAACAATAACCAAAACCTTAAGCACTGGAAATGAAATGAAAATGACATAAGAAAAAACATCTAACAATTGAATATATTCCATGTCTTATTTATCGCATAAGTAAACTAATCAGCCTAAATTAGAAAGGGAAATATAAGAAAAAAGAGCTTTTGTTTTAGCAACTAAAATTAGAGCAATTTTTTGTAAGATACAAAATATTTTACACATTTTACGAAGCGAATGAAAAGTATTTGGAATTTATTTGATATGCAAATAACAATCTGTTGCAGTTTATTGGTTGAAAGAAAAAAAAAGGGAACTTACAGTTCGTTCATCGGTTAAGTTACCATTTCCTTCCGATGTTAATGTTTCATTATTTCTTTCTAATTCATCATCACTATTTGTTGGATCTAATGGATTTGTTATTGTTATTTCACTCCGTCCACTCACAACTTCCGCCATATTTATTCACTTTTTTCTAAACCATTAAAGAAAATAACTAACCAAATTGATTAGAAACTGCCCTCAATAAAGGAAAAACGGAAAGCTAACGCTTAATTGTATTTAGAATTAAGTACCAGACCTAACGCAAAACTGAAATTAAGCCCATTTCATTTTATCTTAATCAGCATTAACATCCACAAGCAAAAAACATGAAGTAAAAAGAAAAAAAAAAAAGATAAACGATGAAAAAAGAAATTAGAATGCAACTGTTTACATATAAACATAACAATTATTACTACTTATCTAACTAACAGATTTCACAAGATGATTGAAATTTCAACTACTTTAAGGATTTTCCTATAATAATTAAACTTAAACAACTAATCTGAATTGTATTATTATAAGTATATTGCCATTAAATTTGAGATTTCAACTGATTTTAATAGTATGTTAGCTCGCTCACTATATTTACAGACTCTACTATTTAACACACTATCAGTAACTTAACACTAATAACCAAAATGCCTTCTCTCTGTAAAAATATATCATTAAGGCTATCATTCACTGTCATCAGTGTTAAGCATATGTATTTCGGTAACAAAAAAAAAAAACATTGCAGGGATGTTAACAGAATAGCAAAAGAATGAAATATTTAATGAATCTATTGGCTTATTTTTAGTTTTTTTCTCCGAAATGATTTGAAAATTTAACACATAATGACAGACTTTTCCTAGTGTTCTCTTTCAACTAACTGCACCGAAACATTCAAAGCCTCCATTGTTTACATGCAATCATATTATTTATTTCGATTTATATCAAAACCCAATATTTCATTTCATTAAATGACAGCACGTAAACTTCATTAAATATCATCACGTAATATTTAACTTCGTTGGATGTCATCACGTAATAGCCAACTTCATTAGACGTCAATATGTGTCGCCTAATGCTGCACTATTATGTGCTACTTGTCATCTACTGGTGCATTCACCCGTCACGTATTTACACGTTACCATGGAATAACTACTTGCTTGTCTCTACCGCGAATAATTCCTAACTGACGTACGTCAGGGACAAATAACCCACAGATAGTCATCGAAACAGAGCGTAAAATATGGCAAGAGCAACGATAGACGACGTCACGTATTTGTGCTACACTGATTTGGTCTGAATAAAAATTTCAAACCTTCCCTCAAGTTTTAGAATTTTAAGTTCTTTTTTTGCAAGTTATATATTACATATTCACCTGTGAATGATAGTAATAACACGTAAAAAACATTAGGCTAATTTTGCCTCTTTTTCTTAAGTTCCAAATTTTGTAATTTTTTCCCTTTTCATCATTATTTTACGTTAATTTAGCTCTTCCTATTCATGTCTTTTCTAGTTTCTTTCTTGCTTCTTCCTTAAACATTTCACGTTTTGCTCTCTCTCTCTCCCTTCTACGCTGTCTCATTCCACATTTGATTTTCTCATGCTTTAAGCTGATATTTCCATTCTTTTCTCCTCATCTCCGTTGATCNTTTTTTTTTTTTTTTTTTTTTTTTTTTTTTTTTTTTTTTTTTTTTTCAGTACGAAACCGTTAACAACAACAATGAATGTAACAAGTGATTCCGATATAGACGTATTATATAGCAAGCCAAAATTTAATAGCACAGTACTGGGACCAGATGAACGGCTAAGTATTCTGGAAGGCAGTGAAAGTGCGGAACAACATGGTTGTCTCTTTTAGTCTACTTTTTCTTTCGTTTTCACACTCTTTTAAAATCTGGAAAAAAAAAAAAAAAAAGAAAACGAAGTAAATCGAAAAAAAATTTGATTATTTCTTACAATTGATATCATTTTGATTTTGAATTTACAATTTCAGTTTGTAGTGTCATTTCTTTCTTTTAGACGAAGTCTTTTTTTTTTAACTGCAATAAAAATTTTTTTCCTTTCAGTGGTTTCTTGCAGAATTTAAGAGTAGAATTTTCATTTGTAGCATTAAAACTATCGCCAATTCCAAAAGATCGAATGCAGTTTATGGATTCCAGTAGCAGTTCATTCGCAGTGCAACATTTTCATAATACGGAGGAAAGCCTAAGATTACAAGATTCTAATACAAAGGTTTAGCTTCTTCTTTCTATTTCAGTTGTTTTTTTTTTCCTAAACTGACATGCTTGAAGATTCTGCAATAAATAATTTTTTAATCCTAAAAGAAAAGGAAAAAGCTAAAAAAGCTTTTTTTTTTGATTTTTAAAATGCATGTTTAATTATTTTGGTTAAATTGGGTGTGTATTGAATATCGTTCTTCATTGGTCAGTTAATTCTATTAACCTGTGCTGTGGCTACAAAACAAAAGCAAAGTATTCCTATGTTGGGAATATTTTTTTCAGTTGACATTCATCTAATTAAGCGTAAGAGAATATGGTGTTTCCTACTAGAGTTTGAAATGAAGCCCAAGAGGATTTGAAATTCTATTATTCATCTACTCATAGTTGATACAAATATATGTATATTTAGCAAAAAAGAGAATTTTATATAAAACAGGTAACATTAGAATGGAACGATTTGCAGGTTAAAAAAATAAAAATCGAAGAGAAGACATCTTCATCATTTATTGGATCTAGTTCAAAATCTGCTGAAGGTGATAAGGGAAATATGGGATCAAAAATTCTTCATGATACATCAATCCATCCGAAGTTAGTTCGAAATTTATTTTGTCTGGTGAGGTTTTACTTTAGTTGCATCTTTATAGAATTTTCAAAATTCTTTTAAATTTTAAACAAATTAATGTGTTAATTGTTGTTAAGGAGTAATATCACTGCACGTTCGCACATAACAAATCCATTCGACAGTGATATTATGGGAAGCCTCTCCACGACTACTTATAGTCCAAGTCTTTTTGATAACTCCAAAGTAAATTTTATTTTATTTGTGTAGTTATTACTTCAAGTTTCGGTGAAAATAGGAAATGATTCGGGTTTCCTGACTTCCAAAAATAACCTTTTCGTTTCGGAAGTTGTGTTGTCAATTAATGTCAAATTTGTCTTTTTTTTTTTCAGAAAAGTAAGGAATTGTCAACTCCAGAGAAATCATTTCGTTGGTCGATTGGACAAATGGCGGATTTTCATCCAGTTAAAATTGATGAAACGGAATCAGTGTGTCAAACCCCGTTAGTTCCGATCTCTTTTTAAAACAGTTTCACCTTTTTTTACCGATAAACAATTCAGCAACTTTTCAGCGATCCAGTCCAGGAAGCCCAAATTCATAATGCTATTGAGAAATTTTGGGCATCTCAAAAATATGTATTGCCATCTCCCCAATTTGTACGTTTTCTCCATGTATAATAATTTCGTCCATATAACGTATCCATTTTTTGTATTCCACTTTTATTGCTATGCAAAAGTGTATAATTTTTGATCTGAAAAGAACTTTTTTTTTCAAGAAATTAAAAAGTAAGTAAATATAAATCTTCACACTTAATGTCATTTTAGAAAGAAAAGATGAATATTTGTTGATAAATTTGGTCAATCTTTACATTAATATTTGCTTGTTAAATCCTTGCTTCAGGTTAAAGGACCATCTAATTCTGATCAGACTGGTAGCCCAAGTATAGTGATGGCTAGACGAACTTTGGTGCGTTGAATTCATTCTTGTGTGATACAAAATATGGAAGTTGAAAATTAGAATTGTCAGCTCGTGCAGTTATTTTATTTTCATTATCTTGTTGAAATGTAGGATCAAAAACTTTCTGCTCAAAATCTGTTATTAATTTTTTCGAATTTTTCCTTTCTTGATAATAGCCATTGCAGTTGCAAGAATCTCCGCTAACACTTCCAACTATAGATCAGTCTGCTGAATCACAACGATCTATTGAAGTACAAACTATGTTTACATTCCCACCGAACCTTGATCTAATAGGACTTCTAGGTTTGTATATTATAATATTTTCTAAATAAACAGCAACATTTTTTTTAAATATCTTCTGGTGCAATTTATTTCAAATTTTTGAGTATGCTTGGTATGAAGTAATGAAGGTATTAATAATAAAGAAATAGTGAAAGTAATTTCTTTCTGTGTTTTTAGCAGGAAATAAAGCTGAGAGTATCTGAAGGAAAGACTAGAGATTCATATAGCTATTAATGAGTCTTATTATTTAGTTATGTTTGGAGGACCAAGAAATGTTAGATACTGTGTCTGTATTTCGCTTCATGTAGAAGACTGAAACATCATATTCCATATGTAGTTTATCTAAATTTTGGTAATATCTTAATATTTAATATTTGTATTAATATTTGCATACTTGAATTGATTAATGCATTGAATGTAACTTGATGTGATATTTTACGTTGTCTTCAGGTAACTATTTCCAGTATGAGGAAGGCGAAGTAGCCATTTTCGAAGCAAATTTATCACTGAACACATTACGCCGTAAACTTTTCATCGATGCAATGTCATCCCAAACAAATACCGAAATTGAAAGTGATGACAACTGCGATGAATGTGCAGCATTCAGTGATGGACGTCCTCCGTGGTACCACTCGGTATGCTTATTAAATTGTGTCCTTGATGTTTCATAAATCAATATAATCATTTTTAATCAAAAACAAGACTCAGTTAACATTCTCATTTTCATTTTTTACTAGGCTATTAGGAATAATTTTTCTTCTATATGACTAGTATGAAAATAAAGTTTACATCTTTCTAGATGTTCGATTAAATGTAGAAGTTTTTTTCTCCTTTCTCCAAGTCATCTTTTGTTGTAGACTGAAGAGATGATGCCAGCAAGGAGAGTTTCATTGCATGGTTTGACTGATTCGAATGATGAAGCTGGAATCAGGAGTCGTTTAATTTCTCCAGACATTTCACCTATTAAAAGTTAAATGATTTATGTACATCTTACCACTGAGTGGATTTGAAGCGAAAAAATTATTCTCTTTGCACTAATACATTTACTATGGATAGATTAAAATTTGAACTGTTTAAGGATTTTGCTGACTGAAATTGTTGACATAAATTGGAAAAGTTGTCTCCATCTAAATCAAACCAGTTTTTATTATTACAGTAATCTAATTCTGTCCCAAATAGACTATTCTCTGCACTGCATTTGTTAAAACATTTATTCTTATCTGTTGTTCAGCTGTTCATCTATTATTACCTGTGCACATTATTACTGTATGCTTCTGTTCAGATAAAGATGAAAAATTACTGTAATCATTATTTCCTCAATTAGAAAGAAAAAAAAAAAAAGAGGGAAAAGAAAAGGTATTGTCAAAATCCAAAAGAATTACGAAAAGATCAAAGTAGTGAATGGTGCAGTTGTCTTATACCACCATATGACGGTAGCACGACTGCATACATAGCGAAGCGCATATAAACGGTGCTAGATTATTTGTAGGGAGGAAGCTTATCCGCTGTACTGTTAGTTGGAAAAATGCTACGAATTTAAAAGATAGTTGACCACATCGTTGCAAACCTTATAAGCTTAATTCCTGCTGATGATATAATATGTAAGGTAGATAGATATCTAGGCACTGCATCTATCAAAGAGCAAAAAATTTTCGTAAGGGTAAGGAAAAGATATTCAATGCTCATGTCCAATTCCTTGGAACTGTGAATTTTTTTTTTTTGGATGCAGATTATTTATTTAATTCTATGCGATAAAATATAAATAAACTAAATGCTATTTATCAAGCTTTTTCATATAACTTAACACATTTTCGCACAAAAATTAATGATACATATTAAGGTGCAGCTATACCAATCGGTATCAAGGAAACTACACATATTGTTGAATTTATGTAGGTAGTGTGTCTTTTGAAATTAAAAAAATTACCATAAATTATAAGGGATGATTATTGTTAGCCAAAAAACTACACCTCTGTACCATTTTCAAGCGATTTTAGTAGTAGCATACAAAAAAAAAAAAAACAAAAAGAAAACAGGTAAAAGTAACACTACATGTAAAAAAAGAAAATGAAAATGATCAAGCCGTAAAAGTTAACTACAAACCGGAATTAAATTACATTAATCTACCGGGAAGATTTACATTTATTAGGAAATATTTAGTTAGAGAGTGAGTTTTTTTTCCTTTTTTTTTTAAAATACAGTGTTAAAAATAGCTAATGTAATACACACATTTTGCTCATCTTTCATGTCTTTACGGCAGCAATGATTCACATCTTCCATTTCACACTGCATTTTGCAGTATGTTTTCTAATTAAACAATTAACCCGTGCCTTAACATTTTTGCGTATTAACTTGGAACAATTTGGGAGAATTTCCGAAATAAAGTGCAGTTTTTGCTAACAAAACATCTGAAAAGGAAGACGGAAGACAAAAGTAAACATGCAAAAGTTCCAGCAATAAGAAGAGTGACACTTCTATCTTCAATAAAATCATTTTTCAACATAATTGAAATTGTTTTAAAATCGTCATGAAATAACAACGATAAATACAAAAAAAGACAAGAATGAGCATGAGAGGCAATTTCACAGCGATAAACTTGCTTGAAATACTTTCTTTATCCTGAAAGTATATCAGATTACAACAAGATAGAATTCCACATTATATTTATTATATATATATATATATTTTCACCAAGCACAAGTAAAAACCAGAAATTCCTTTTGAACATCAATGCCAGCATAAAAAAAAAAAATGAAAACGAAAAAGATCCATTACACCATTCGTCCCTCAATTACTTAATAGTGAAAATGAGAAAAACAAACTGGAAACATAATGAGATTTTGAATTTATGATGATAAAAAATAAACTTCCGAATGAAATAACAAAAGGCTGAAGTCTTGGCACTTTGAGAAAAAAAAAAAAAGAGAAAAGACAGCACAGACAAGCATAATATAATACCAAGAGGAAGAATTCTGCGCAAATGACATCATCAAAGTCTTCTTGTACAGTTTAAAACACACTATTGGAATATCACTGAAAAATTATAATACATATCGGCTAATCATTTAATAATAGAAAATGAAAACACGCCAAATCTCTACAAAACCCGCTTTCGGAAGACTAGATATGCTAATTTCAAACTACAGTTCCACTGAGATTTACTGGTGCTGGTGAATTCATCGTATGCTGTTGAATCATGGCCTAAAATTTAATTTTTCTCAAACATTAATTAACACAATTTTCTTTCTCTTTACAACAAGACAGAATTTGTCACATCATTTTATTTTTACTTAATTATCCAAGAAACAGGTTAGCTTACCTCCCTTATCTGCATTAAACCTAATTTATATATTGATTGCACCTCGTGTATATTTTATAAATGTATCATCAAAAAGTTTAACATATATGGAGATAAATATACAGACTGCACGACCAAGAAAAGAATACTTGGTCGTAAATGATTTTTTTTGGGAAAAATTGTTACATGTCAGTTTCTTCTTTAAATATGTATACAAATTAACAGTTTTTATATCAAAAGAGTATTTTATGAACCTTGCCAGGTCGAGCCCATGTTAATATGAAACCTTCCTGACATGCAGTTACGACGCAATCTTCACGAAATATTAATCCTGTCAATCGTTCATGTGCGATTTTTTTGCATATCAGTGGCTCGATCACTGTCACTTCTTCCATCCGTGGACATACTGGTGTTCCCAAGAATTTCGCTGAATTTTCTTTTTCCTTTTCGTTAGTTGCAACAGATGAATGATTTTTATTCCACCTAAAAAAGGATTTATGTTCAAAAAAAAAAAAAATAATAATAATAAACAAGTCATCATTTATTAAGCCTCCTTCTTTCTAACAAGAATAATAACATACCTATCATGCGAGCTACCAGTTAATTTCGCAGCAAAGCTAAAGCCACGTTTATGCCTTTTTTCTTTGCCATGTGGTCGTTCTCTAACATCACCACCTGTCGATTTTAATTCCAAGGTTGTACATACTCCCATATTCTACATGTATGAAAACTATTAAATTAAGTCAAAAAAATTACTAAAATGCCTTTATCTATATTAAAATAAGGAACAAAAAGAGGGACACTTAAGATTGAAAAGGAAAAAGAGACCTGATCAGTTCCAATAGAAATTACGGTTGATGTGCGATGTTTTTGAACAGGTGCTGTTTGTCTTAATACACTTTCTGTTAGATCCCATAAACATAACTGTGTATCATGGCCTACCGAACCGATTCTGGAAAAAACACCAGAGATATATGAACTAAAACACATACAATGCGGAATAACACACTAAAGTTCATTCATTTACCTTTGAATTCTGAGTAATGGAAATAAGAAAGTACAGCTTAACCAAACCGCAAACCTTCAATCAATCGAAAATGAAACGAAATAGGACAGAACTGTCTCAAGTATCATGTCCGAAATGAAAAAGCAACTATTATAAATGAAATTTACCTATAAGTAACACCTAAATTGGCGTGAGCAGCAGTACAAACAGAAAACGAATCTTTACGTGATCGTGTCGGCATGTTTGCCTGCATTCCAACTCCAACACTAGGCACTGAATCACCATCTAAAATATTCCTACTTTTATATCTAACACTGTTACATATCGAAAAAGTGTTCGCAATTAATTACCAAACTTAATCAAAACATGTCACTAAACTTGAGATAGAATAATAGCAAAAATAAAAGAAAGAAAATTTTTCAGTTGAGCAACTTCACCTGCTAAAGCCAACAAATTTTAACAAGCTGATTTCTTGCAGTTAAAGCAAATCAATGAAAGAAAAGGAATTGCTGCTCCTAAGAATATTCTTTTATTATCTTTATCGCCATCACTGTCTAATCAGCACTATCTTTTGCGAACTTATAGCAAGAATCTTTTTGCCCTACTCAAAAAAATTAGAAAAACATGTATAAAAATTGGCTTCTTAACCAAGCAGTAACAAAAACATTGACACAACATACTGGAGCTTTTCAACGACGATAACGGAACGGTGACTGGAGTAACCTGTAGATCACCAAGCGATGATGGACCATTGAACTGTACGTTATTGATAAATATATGATTAACTGACTGTGCAGCAGAGCCTGTTAAAATAAAGCAAGGCATAAATAGCGCTAATGACTGTCTACAAGTGAGGCATTTTTTGAAATAAACTGTTGTGTTCTCTGCCCATATTAAAACCATAAAATCCTATTTAACAGTACAGAACTAGCGGCATGAATAGGTACTGTTGGGAAAATAGGTACTGTTGCAGGGCATAAGGGATAAAATACTACTACATAATGACACAAAAAGAAAACTACCTCAACAATTAAGACTGTGTGAAAAGTATTAAGTGCAGAACTACTCATCCAGAAGAAATAAGGTCATCTGTAATTCCACTCATGGCATTAACAGAAGAATTTTTCAGAAGTTTACAGCACAAAATACTCCACCTAATCCAATCACATTAAGATCAAATTATTAGGTTCAATATAATTTCACAAATAAAAACTCAAAAGAAAAATAAACTTCTAAATAGCACATCACTGCTGTTTAAACTTGATGGCTGTAAATCTTCGTCAGATCCAAGATCTATTGGAATACCTGAGTGACAAACAGTATCTGTTACACATGGCGTGTAAGGATCGAAGGCTACCTAAAATAAGCGCATTGTATAGAAGCATATAAATCAAAATAATTTAATTGCCTATATATCTAAAGCAACTCTCTTTTCTCCTTCAAAAACTCATCAGTACAATGAGTCGCAGTTCTTTCACCAAAAGAAGGGACGAAAACTTCTATTTGAAGTAACGAAGAATTTAAACAAGAACATGAATGTTTCAGTCTTCTAGAAATGTTGGTTTTCAATTTCTGTTAGTTAGGAATAGCGGGTTTTGGTAATAAAATTATATCTAGTTGAAACTACATATTTATAGCTTCAAGCATCTATGGCCGATGTAAAAAATGAGGAACTTACTTTTGAAATCCAGCTTCTGTGGCCTTGCCCACGGCAAACTACACGCTTCTCCAGAACAGAATAAACAGTGATAAGGTCATCTTCACCACCAGTAACAATATACCGCGAATCAGGACTCCATGCCAAGCAAAGTAATCCACCGAAATAGGATTTCATATATGCCAGTAATTCCATTGCATGATAATTGAAAATTCGCAAAAAACCATCCTGAACATGATCAAAAATAAAGTTAATAAAACTAATATGGCCAACTGTAAATGTCACATTTATAGCTTCAAGGATTTATGAAAGATGCAGAAAATAAAGAACTGCAAAATGACACCGCTAGAACTCCTTCCATTCCCATAAGCAGATGTTTTAGATAATATGCTTTCATCAGTGAGAATAAGCATGAAAGGATATCTCATATGAAAATCACTATCTTATGGGGAACCTAGCAATATTAATACATCTGGATCTAGAGAAAATAACTAACGGGACGCTTATTCTCCCTATGAGGCAATACTTAATCATGACAAAACATAATTGGCGCTTCGAAATTTCATTTAAAGCTAATCCGGAATATTGAATTTAGATGGAGAAACTTTAGATTAATTAACCCCATTCTAAAGTTTGGAGGTGAAAAAATCGTTAAATAAAACTGACACAAGGTATAAGAATAACAACTGGAAAAATATTTCGAACTCTCTACTGAGTACTTACCTGACTAACTGTAGCCAGTAATTTCGTATCGTCACTGGGTGAGAATGCAAATTCGTGAAGTGTGCCACTCCCAACAGCCCAGCGGTAAACCGGATTCCTTGACGTTTTAGTTTTACACGTATAAATTGTGTACCCATCACCCTAAAATTGACATTTCATAATAATTTAGTTTTACTCTGAATTTAATCCTCTTTTTCATTTTGCTTCAGTTCATAAAAGCTTCAAAAATTACCTGCTTGAAGGTTTGATAAATAGGAGGTGACGGGTTGCAAGGTAAGTTCTCATTGTACAGGTAAGCATTACCACTGGTATGAGATGCCAGAAAACACTGCTGCTGACCTAAAGTAGTTTTTGAACGCGTAAAAGTGAAACGAAAACATGCAGTTTACAATTTACCATTTTAGTTCCAAAATGTGTGTCAGAAACCAAAAGAGAGAACGGACCAAAAATTCCGCCTTTTTGGATTTCAGTCTGAAAAACACAAAAATTATTTTCACAGATAACTCACCAGGAATCCATTTTAAACAAGTTACTGCAGTTTTGTCAATTAGTCTGTCTTCATTGTATAGTCGACTAATTTGTAAATCCTTTCGAAACGGATCAATGAGCTGAATCTGCCCAGCGGAGAAACCAATTATTAAGCTAAAAATTATCCATTATTAACACTTTTTTCTAGCAGTGTTTCATCTTATTTGACTGACCTTCTAATGAAAAGAAAATTAAATTACTTGGCAAAATTATAGCGAAAAATAAGTTTTACTGGTAACAAACAATAGCTGCGATCTAATACGATCTGATGAGTTAAGAGCGTTATATTGAGAATGCATATTTTATATTTCTATCTTATAAATCAACTTCAATACTGAAAATTTCAACAAGAATCGTTTTTCCCGCACAGTTAAGGGAGCAGAAAACAGCTAAACTTTCAATTTCCTACAGTGAAAAATGGTAGCACGACTAATTCAGTTACAGTGACTTTAAAATCTATTTCAATAAATTACACTCATTGTCATTGTCATTACAGAAAAATCAGCAAAAAAATTTCTCTTTTTTAACACTTGGATTTTATTAAGGCTCTTCTTTAATGTTATTTTTTATAGAGACTTTTGATAAAGCAACTTCTACAAAAATATTGCAAGGAAATTCCGCTATGAGGAATTAACTCATTCAAAGAAAACGCAACAAATGCCATTACTGGGCATTATCTATCAAAGGCTCAAATATTTAACGGCTAACAGTAACACCTACAAGCACAAACACAGATCACATTCTTTTTTTTTTTTTTTTTTTCAACTGCCTAAACACTAACATCAAACAAGTGACGATAGTACTAATGCATCAATTAAAAATATAATTACACCACAAATGAAGGGCAGAAATGGAACTCAAAACATCTACACATTTCTCATTACTGGCCTAAACAATATTTCAAGCTGTCCCAAGCAAACATTAATGGCTATCTTTTAATATCAAGATTAATATCTAAACCTAATAAAGGTACAGTGAAATTTCGAACTGCATCTGAAAAATAATAGAAATTACTTTGAATAAATAAGATTATGAGCTTATGAATCATACTACAATGGATGAAAGTAGAAACGGAACAAAGTAGATCATGAAATATTATGTAATAGAAAATATTAAATTTAATCTTCAAAACACATTATAGGAAAGAATATGTACTTCAAACTAGTACCAGGCACCTGTCACTTATTAACAATAAAATGAAGTACAGAATAGTAACAAATTTCGCTATGAACGAAAATAAACTAAACCCACTGTGGACAATTTTTAAACACCTCCGGCAAAGTTCTGAATAATTACTAGTAATTAGAACGAACATTCATCGTCTATGCGAAAGGCGCAAATTTAAATGCAGTGGAAATGGAGAGCAGATCACTCAAAATAGCATATTATAATAGGTGAAACAGGAAATGACAAGTAGAGCATTAAGAAATTAGAAATATTAGTTAAAATGTTAAGTAAAATAGATCATACGATCATGCGTTCGGTCAATCATATAAACAAAAAACGAGTGGTGACCTCCATTTACTCTGACAAGTACACAATTATGGGATAAAACCGGACGAAAGGAAATCAAAGTAAAAGCAGAGCAAAATCCAATGATGAATGTCTTAAGAATTTATTGAAGCAGTTGTCAAATTTATTAAGCAAGTCGAATCATCGCTATGAAATACCTTCTGAATTTCCCTAATTTGCTCCCGCTTTCAGTTTTTTTTAATAATGTAGACATAAATGGATATGACATTCAAAACATTGGTGAAAGAAAATGAATAAAATATGATAATGACATAATCTACGTGTTGTGTTCATTTTACGCCCATGCTATTATCATGCTTTCAGTCGGCGATCTCTCTAAGTAAAATCGACCCCGTTTTGAAAACGTTTTGGATATGAAGAATTANTATATATATATATATATATATATATATATATGTATATATGAAAATGATGAAATTAAGTATGATATGTTGAAAGAACCTGCATGAAGTTGCACTAGCGGTTTCTTGATTGAAATCGTGCGATGTAGGATAAGTCCCCTTGTAGACTCGCTTATCAATTGGTTTATTCAAATCGACAGCACTTTGAACACCTCTAAAATACTTAGATTTATTCTCAACATTCCCAAGAATATCGATTATTATATTTTAATGAATCAATCGAAAAAAGAGCGACAACAATTTTCTTGCTAAAAAAAACCTATAAGTTACCGGTACCTAAGGCAAGGTATAAAGTTCTGTAGAATTTTCCATAAAATTTAAACGAATCAAAACCAATGAATGTAAATCGCTAAAACGTGCCGATAAACGAAAACGTATAATTCACGGCCAACATTGAAGCATATTCGATCGTTACTGGTATTCACATCTGGATCGGAATAAGCAAGGGAATCTGCTTCATCGAGATTGCGCTCCAAGCCAGTATCCAATGCCATACTGTGTAATGGTGGTATGCTACCATTCAACATCATATTACCAACAGATTGATGTTGCTGCGAAGTGGACGTCGTCGGATGAATACTGAGAAATGATACACGAACAGGTGCATTACCCAAATTATTACCACCCTGATAAAAGAAATGCTTGAAATTCTTCTAAAACATTTCCCTAAAACAAGCGCACTTTTTCACAATGTGCTCCATTACTGGATATTGAAAGACACAAAAGCTCGCAATGTTCGGAGATGAAAAAATAATAAAATGGAAAAACACAGCACAATAACTCCTATCTGTTGTCTCTTTTACCAGATGATAGCATTATTATCCACTGTTTGCATTGATGAGCAAAAAAATGTTTGATTAAACTTAATTTCTTCTATAAACTCTTTTGGGATAAGCTTTAACCTTAATATTACTAAATTGCCTTGTTAGAACCCACTAGCGCCTTTTAAAAGTCTCATTTAATGAAATTGGAAAAATTTAAAAATAACGAAGTCACTTCAAAAGACCTTCATTTCTGAGGACATAAAAGCGCTATGGCTTCGCTTTAATTTTGTAAACGATGTATCCACTTTGCAGAGCCAAATTTCTGAAATGTATTTCCGCATCGTTTAAATTGTTCAAAATCTTTTAAATATAAGCTAGTAAAAACCTGATTTAATGCGACACGATTCGGCCGTGAGTATTCGGAAAGTGTCATTTGCCTGTAAACACCTTCACGTGTAATAAAATGGGTTTTGAGATCCTCTTTCGTTGTATTCAATTGCTGAATAGATGACGAGTCAAGCGCGCTCCCAGCGGCTAACTGACTGCTCGTATTCATTGTATACGCACATCAAATTTTCATAAACTTTTGACTCCTGCAACTCAGATCAGTTAAAATGACAGTTTCAGCGTTAACAGCCGAGGAGAAAGTATTTGCTTAGAAAATAGAGCACCTCTTACGCATCTCTTTTTAAATTTAAACAGCAAGTAACATTAGACATTTAGACGAACTAATTCATCTTGCAAATAAGCAACAACTAATAACAGTAATTTAAAACAAACATAAAAAAATAAAACATGCATGTAAACTGCTTAAAATTATTCCATAAATTGAAAATCTAATGAAAAACAAGTCCAGTTAAAAACACAAACTGTCGTATGATATATGAAACAATAACTTCCCTCCGCGCAATAATTTTACAAGTGGTATCCACTGTTAATGTTTTCAATGGGCACAACCAATAAGTTAACAAAATTAAATAAGTAAATAAATAAATCGAAATATATGTGGGAATACGTGTTGGTATGAAAATAATAACGTTCTTTATGGTAGGAAAAACTGTTTTTATCATTGCTGGTGGAGTAAAAATAATAACAATAACAAAAAGAATAACATTATTGGTCGAGCATAACAATAAAACTCGTAGCGATAACAGATAATAAAATTTAATTAATTAAAATGGAGTAATTCAATAAAAACTGATCGCTTACTACAGTTAATTAGCTTAGCCAATTTTTTATTTCATTTTTTTTTTACTTTTTTATACTTCCTCACTAATTCATGCCCATAATTTTACAAAAATAAAAAATGATTAGAGTAAATGTATGAATAAAATGGAAAAAAAATATGTATGAAAACTAACAACACAATAACTGATATATGTGCGCCGTTGTTCATGAAGCACCATAACGATTCGACATTTCATAGAAACATTCCACTGCTCATCAAACGATTATCCTTCTTTATGTCCATTTGATCTTGAAACTTTTTCCGTTTTTTTTGTCTTTCTTTTTTTCGATCCTTTTTTTTCTTTTGTTATTTATTACTTGCTATTTGCTAACACAATCTTATTATACCATCTGTTGTGCTCCTATAATATTTGCAAATATTACATATCAGCTAGGTTTAATCCATTCTATACACACAAAAATCAAAAAAAGGCATTTTTTTTTTTTTTAAATACACATGCAAATATTAATGGCCGTTAATTAAGCAAAATTTAATCAAAACTTCGATAATTGCAGAACAACTGTTAATTACTATAAAGCAATATTTAGCAGTAAACCATCATGTCCTTCTTTCCTATAACTTTTAACTTCGAAAGATTTGTTAGGAAGAAAGGAAGAACAAGAAAAATAGGTAGAAAAACGGGGTCATAAGAAAGTAATCTTTAAAAACAAAATGAAAAAGAAAATTAATGAAATAGGAAATCAGGAATTGTTGGAACAAAAAAAAAAAAACAAAAACTGGAAATATCAAAAAAAAAAAAAAAAACAATAAAAGATTAACAAAAAAAAAAAATATAAGATGAAAAATTAAGCGTAACGTGAATGAGAAAAAAAAGCAGTATCAGTACATACTTATTTAAAATTCCAAATATTCATCTTCTTAATATTTATTACATTTTATAAAATCTAAATGAAGCAAGTCTTCATTTGTGGTACCATTGTTGTTTGACTAACAAGAAATGGATCCATTTTAGAAATTTACTTATAAAATCGATAACATCAAAAGCATTAGAACATTTGGTAGCTTAACGTATTTCTTACTCAATTATTCCACAATTTCGTCTAGAATTTTACTGAATCATTTAATAATTGTCTAAATTATTTTTTCATTTTTCGTAAAAGACCCTCTCAGAAAAAAAAAAAAAAAGAAAAAAAGGAAAGGGAAATAGGTAAGAAACACTTTAAAATTTAAGCAACTTCTTCCCAAATAGTTAGAAAAAACCGCGCCGAAAATTTTTAGAAGCAAGTTTGTGGAACAAATAAAACTACTTAAAAAGTGAATACATCAAAAAAAGAAAAAATAAAAATAAAGAATAATATCATCATAGCACAATCTAATCGAATTTTCTTTCCCAACAATTCAACCATATTCCCAAATGATCCCAGAATCAATACCAACAGTCCATTCGAATAAGTGGTAAGAAACAAAACGATAACACTTGATAATCTGATAAACAACGAGAAATACTCCGAGAGCTACCAGATAAACCACCAGTATTAACAACTCCAGCCTCGGTGAATACCACATTCCGTCAGCATTAACACCAGCGGCAAACCAAAACAGTTATGAAATTTGAAATCCCAGCAAAGAACCGGAGAAGCCTGACAGTTTTTGGTTCGTACTGTTGGGAGAAGGCTACTAAACCGTTTGGGAAGGCAATTCACCCATGGGTAGTTTGAGAAGGGCGGATGACACAGCATTTTTAGCATTACCTTCTCCTAGTGAACTATTTATTAATGGCTTGATATTAATAGAATTAAACTAATTAATTTTGTAGGAGTTCATTTTTACTTGACAATAATACAAATCAATTTTACGTGATACCTGACGGTAACATGAATTAATTTCTTATCATACACGACAATAATATAAATTTTTACGTGTTATGTGACAATCTAACAAACAATTTCGTATGTGTATAGTACACTATTGCATTCAACATACAATTGACGTACGTTACGTTACTATTTTTGTACGATGTGTAAAAAAAGACTTATAGTCATTATTCATCGCTTATGAATGATACACTGATGTTTGTGTTTTAGGCGCAAATGACGTGTGGCAGTTGTAGTTGACGTGAATATATTTTATATATGATTACAAATGCAGTTTGTACTTGATGTGTAAGTGACGTATAGCAAATATGTTAACGTATAGAAGATGAACATTTTTTATATAGGATCAGTTGCATTAGATAAGATTACATGATGATTGTCTTATTTATTAAATATACTAAAGATGATAACGGTGATAATGTAAGTAATTATTCTTAACGTTTTAATGATCAAACGTTTCATTAAAAAAAAAAAAAAATGAAATAAAATAAAAAAAATTGAAAGAGAAGTACTCATATTTTGTTTTTAGTTTTTAACTTTCACATTTAATTGTTTAATTTCCATATTAAAGCATACAGGATAAATTATAAGAAAAATATATATATATTTTTATATTAAGTAGAATAGTAAAAAAACATAAAATCAAGCATTTCCATAAGTTTCTATACTATGCCCTTTTCTTCCTTTTTGTTTCCTGGTTCAAAATATAACATTTTAAAGTTAATGGCAACTGTTTTTGAACATCAACAATACCGAATTACCGATTATATCACAGGATTGGTTCTTCGCAATAACTTCGAATGCCACACTTTTGAATCCTCCACTGATCAATATTGTTGTCAAATTTATTACAAATTAATTATAGCACTTTTTTTAAAACCTACTTTAATAAATAAAGTTCACTTATGTTAGAATTATTATTTTCAGTTTTAAATAATTCATCCTGAGCTAAGTTTCATAACTCTTTAAATAGTTGAAATAAAAATAAGTTTTTAATGATGCTGAAAAAATTTTACACCGTAACACAAGAAAGAAAAGGGATAAAAACAAGAAAAAAAAGAAAAGGAGTTTAGAAATTTTTATGAAAATAAATCAGTTAGCTTATCAATATCAATCCTTCAAGTAAATATATTATTATCCTTAAGAAGTTTACTGATAACTTCTTTTGAGACAAACTTCAATGATCACTAAAAAATGGATACAAAAAAAAGAACATTTTTTTTTGCCTTCTCAATTTTAAAATCATTTTGTTTTACTTTTTTTTCTCTCTCTTTTTTTTTTTTGCAAAATTAAGAAATTTAAAAATGATTCGATGCATACATTCTCTCTTTTTAACAAACAAATTTGATGCATTTCAACAACTGTTGAAATGATTTCTTTTTTCTCTCTCTTATTTTGTTTAAATTTTAAAATACTTTGATTTTCTTTTCAGCTAAACATTTTTCTCGTCTTTCTTTTTTCAAATGGAAAAAGATGGCACAATGAACTTTTTTTTTCCGTTTCTTTTTCTTTTTAATGATTTTTAAAAGAATATCAAGTAATACAGTTCAGATTCGATTGATCACAGTTCTTTTTCGTCATGTTTGCAGTATTTGTTCTTGATTTTACGCAATATCTTCAACCTGAAAGTATGTACAAAAAAACTTATGCAAAATTTATTTCAAAGCTTTCAATAATTTTACGCAAATATTTATTATGATTACCATGATAATATTTGCAATTCACAAAATTTATTTCAAAACAAAAATTTTTGTTAAATTTATTACCACCATGATAGCACTTATCACCCGTAAATTTTTTGTTTTTGAAACTTTTAAAAAATTTGTGCAAAAATTTATCATCACTATTATAATATTTATAATGCTCAAAATTTGTGCCCCAAATTTTCAAAAACTCTTGTTAAATTTATTATAAACATAATAATATTTATCACCTTTGTGCACACATACATTAATAAATGTAATAAATGTGTGAAGAAAACAATTGTTCGTAAAACTTTTTTCTTATTTGATTAATTATAGTTATTGAGCAATTAAGATTTAATTGTGATTAGTTATTTTAGCTTCTTTAAATTTTTTAAATATCTAAAGAAACACAAAAAATTTACTCCTCATGTTATTTTTTTTTTTTTAATAATTAAAGCAAATTAAGTCTTATAATCGAGCAATTGGACATTAATTACGATTAGATATTTGATCCGTTTTATACACTCCTCATTATATTAATCAATTTGTCAAAAATTTCGTCTTTTCTAATAAGATGAAACAGTTTTGATAAAACGATAATGCTCAAAATTAACTGCCCCGCAATTTTATCTAATATTTCTAAAACAACATCGAAAAAAAATTGCACAACAATGTTTGAATCAATTTCAACAATTTTTAATCATTTGAAAATTAAATTTATCAATTAGAATAAACTTTTTAAATTTTTATTGAAAGACAACTTAATCAATTACATCCAGCATTTTAAAATTCGGGAGCACTATAACGTTGAGCTCGTTCGATTTGATTGATTAATGTACCTAGACGGCGACGAATTTTCTTCTGGTCATCTGCCGTACATTCGATGACCTATAAAAAAAAAAAGAAAAAGAGTCTAAGTTTAAGAACAGGAAGAAGCCATTAATTAAGCTTATCAATTTTACTAGTTAATTTGTTTTCTATGAAATTTATAGGGAAAACTTCATTCATATTTTCCTTACTATTATTAAAATTTTGTTAAATAAATTATAAAATTGCTAAAGTTTATAAATTTGTAACAACTTTTTTTTTTCTTTTTTTTTGAATGAATAAATTCCAGCAGATTATTTCTACTCATACACTAATTTATTTGTTCCATCTAAAATTTTACTAACTAATATTTTGATCAAATTATTCATTATTGATTATGTTAATTAATTCTCTCTTAATAAATTCTATTAAATCTCTCATTTATAATTTTGCTAAATCGACATTTTTAGGGATGGTTCTTTTTTCTTAGCAAATTTTGCTAAATTAATTTCTGTGCTGAATTAAATTAAAATAATATCCATGTATTTGTTCATCACTTTTAATAAATTGTATTTAAATGTATTGTAAATTTTTCATTTACTTTTTTTCTTTTATTTTTCATTTAATAATAATAGTAATAATAATAATTAATAATAATAATAATAATAATAATAATAATAATAATAATAATAATAACAATAATAATAATTTTCCCTGTAAAAATTGAAAAAAAATGTGAAAAAAAATGTCGTTTTCCTGCTGAAGCAAAATTTGCTTAATTTTGATTAATACAACAAATTGCAATTATTTTTTCGCTATTTAAATGAAAATTTTAAAAGAATTGTAAAACAAAATTCTTCCATTTTTTTTTTTTTTTTTTTTTTTTTCTCTTTTTCAACTGCTAATTTGTTTTACAGAGTGTTTCGTGCACGGGAAACACTGAAAATAATTGTTAAAATTAATGTTTATACGAAATTTTTTTGAAATTTTTTTTTCGAAATCTTTAATTTTTAAAGATAAAAAATTTTCTTATAAAACAAAATTGCATTTTCATTTCAATTTCTACAATTCACAACTGCAATGAAATTTTGAATAAAAAAGAAGAGATTTACTTGAGCCTGAAATCGTTGATCAATTGGTCCATCAGGTTGTTCAGGTGAGCAAGCATTAAGAAAACGCTTCATTGCCTAGAAATCATACGAATGGATTTAAATTATTTACGGTAAAAAAAAAATAAAGAATAAAAAGGTAATTTTTATTTCAAAAAAAAAAAAAAAAAAAAAAAGATAACTGAAAACAAAAACTAAGATGAAATTATTTTATTTTCTAGTATAAATCTAAGTTTTGACAAAAAAGTAGCACATGTTTGATGACAGTTTTTATTACTGAAACGTTTAAAAAAAAAAAAGACGACTTGTACTATAATAAAATTGCATTTAAACTTATAATAATGTTATGTTTATATTTATAATAAGATCACGTTTTATACAGATAGTAATAACACGTTTCATTTCTTGTTTTTTTACATTTTCATACGTACAGTGACATCACATTCGTATCTAATGTAGCACCACGTTCAAACGCATGTCATTTTTTTTTTATTACAATATCACGTTTTATTTAAGGTAACATCACGTTTATACTTTTCTAGTGTCTTTTTCTTTTTCTATATTAACAGCAGCATTACGTGAAAAGTAGCATTATCCTAATATCTCTAGTACTGTCAAGTTTATAGTTACAGTAGCGTAACGTTTATATCTACGCTAAAATTCACGTTTTTACCTCTTTTGCATTATTTAAATCTTCCTTCATTTTATTCATTGCTGCTTCAATTAAATTATTCACATTATTTAAAGCTTGCGCTTGTTCTGCGTTACGTGGCGTATTAACAACCACTTCTACAGCTTTACAACGATTCAGTAAACGACTAGCTGTTGCACTGATATCATCACGATCACCTGAAATTTCTAAAAGTTTCTTAAAAAAAGAAAGAAATTTAAAAAAATTTCCTACGAATAATCTTAAAAAATAAAAAAAACAATTTATTCTTTTACAAAACATTGATATTTAAAAATTTGTTTAATTTTTTTCAAATTACTTCTTGAAGTTATTCGTTTTTCTTTTCTGGCAAATAGGCATTTCCGAAAAGTTTATTATTTTTTATTATATTCTTGTATTTTTTTAGACATACATTTTCCATTTTCCTTTACTCATTTTTTTTTTTTTTTAGTTGCAATGGAACTGATATTTGAAACTATTTTGTATTAGTTGAATTGAATTCTTCAGAAATTAAAAGGAAATGCAATATTTTTGCAATATGAATTAAAATAATCGCATAAAATAAATAAATGTTTACCTTGACCTAAACGCAACAATTCAGAATCTAAATTCACATTACCAAGCATATTAATTAATGATTCTTTTTCTTGTTCCAATTGGCCGGCTGATTCGCTGTAATTATTTATGAATTAAATTATGATAAGTGAACGAAAAGAAAATATGGAAAATATTTATTCGATTATGCAGTTTTTTTAAACTGACATATTGAGAGGATAACAAATTTTCCGAGATTTTAATTTCATTTTTTTCTTATATTTCTTCCCTAATTAACTTCGATAATTCTATTAATTCCAATACATTTCCCAGCTATGTGACTTAATTTGTATCGGCAGTTTTTTATTTTCTATTATTATTTTTTTGTTCAAATTACATTACATATTTACCAAATTTACCTAATTTCTTGTTTGCATAGCTTAATTTATTTCAATCTAATTACTTCACACTTTTGTAGTTACTTAAAGCTCTCTACATTTTCGATTTCCTTAATTTATTCAACGTCATTAAGATTCTAAAATTTATAAATTATTTACCATTACAATTTTCTTTTTGCATTCTCAAAGCATTTTTGGTTTAATTTTTTCATTTCAAGTGCCTGGTAATAGTGATATTTTTAAGAATGAGTGATTTCTGCAATCGAATTGCATAATATAGAATATTTAACGAATTGATTTTGTAAATACTGAAAATAAAAATGTATAAATTTTCAAATATATATCGAATAATTAATAATCTGGTTCTTCAGCATATTCTGTATCTAAAGAAAAAAAAACCATCTAAGCTTAATTTTCTCTCAAACTTCTAATTTTGAAACATATGTTCTGGTGAAGTGGTGAAAGTACTGAATTTTGGTGAGATACTGGTGAAGTACTGAATTTTTATTTTTCCTTAATTTTTTTTTTCTTTAATTTGATGAAGTTTTAACCAAGCTTCCCTTTTAACCCTTTTTAACCAGATAACATTAATGTTACAGAACTGTACTATGATATCATTGCAAAACTTTTTTTTTGTTCATTTTATTAGAATCACTATTTCATTATCGTCTTAATGCAAATTAATTATATCACTAGAAATTTAGATCATATTTTTGTATTTGTTCTAATTAATAAATAATTAACGAACCGTAACTGTTCCACACGTTTTTCCACCTGATCAAGCATTCCGATCATTCGTTCATTGAAATCATCAACAGATGTTTTCCTAATTAATTGTACAGGTACGGTACGTGTATTGTTGGAATTCATTGCAGTGTGGTGTGGACGATCCGTGTAACCGTTCTTGTCAACGTCAAAGAAATGATTGGTCGGCGAGGAATTTATCGGTCGGACAATACGGAAATTTCTGAAAAAAAGAAAAAAAAATTCAAGAAAAAATTTACAAAATAGTTTTGAAAATTTCACTAATAAAAATTTTGGCTAAAATTCAAAAATTAAAAAATAATTAATACAAGACAAATTAATTAGTTCGAAGATATAATGGAATGAACTAAACTATTTTCAAATGGATGAAGTTTCATGGAAAAAATTTTATAGTATAAAGGCTATACCATTTATTTTTCCCTTTTTGGGAAAAGATGTTTGAACTGATTTGAATATTAGATTATTTAACTAGCTATTATGTCTAGACGAAGATTAGTGTAACTAATCAAAAAAATTTCCGATTTCTGCTTGACAAATAAAAATTCAATGGAAAATGGAGTTAAAATAAATGGAAATTCGTAGAATATTTTTAAAAGCCCAATTGAAACGCTTGCGAAAGTCATTTAGTCAGGTGATTATTGTTCGATTGGATAGCGATCATTGATGAATGATAAAATAAAATTAAAAATGCAAATGTAAGGAGAAAGATGCTGATGTCCAAAGGTTAATTATTATTCAGTCAATAGTATTACTATTGATTGTAGTTTCATTTGTCGGATTGCCAATTGATAAATGAAATANAATGCAAATGTAAGGAGAAAGATGCTGATGTCCAAAGGTTAATTATTATTCAGTATTGATTGTAGTTTCATTTGTCGGATTGCCAATTGATAAATGAAATATTTACCAGTTAGCTGATAAATCATACTTTTCCAGTCATTTGATCCTCCGCATGTCTTAGAATCATTTTTTTTCTTTTAGTCTAATTACATCAATGAGCTTCATTTTGACAAAATAACTTGAATTTGATTCGTTTTTATTAAATTAAATGTTTAACCTTAAATTTGTATTGTATTTAACTCATTGATAATTCAAATAATTAGCTGTAAGCAATTAAGATTATTGGTGAAGAAAAAGTGAAAAAAAAAATCATGCGAAAATATATTATGATAGATTTTATAATTCTCGATCAAGACTTATTTGTACCAAATACAAAAATTATAGGCATAGCCAAGTGTTTTTGCTTCATTCATTTTTTTTCATTCATTCATAATTTTCATCATTTGTTTTATTTAGCCGATCGACAATTCAATCAACTATAATTAAGACGATTTAGGGCTTTGAATTAATTGATAATAATTATCAATTTCTTCAAATCATTCAACAACGTTTCTAAAGCTTGTTCATCATTATGATTTAAAAGTATGCAAAATTCTTCATTATTTAAATTTCTTAAATTTCTAAATTTTTTTATTTAAATTTTACTAAAAAAAAACCACATTTTACTGTTAAATTTTACTTTAAAGTTCTAATTTTACTACATAGATTAAAATTATCCATCATCGGTTCACTTCCTTATCACTTACCTCTGTCACTTATTTATTATTTTATTCATTTCAAGCAAAAATTATTGTTTTCATCTGTAAAGGAAGAAAACCATTTGTAGTGAATCACTGAAAAAAAATGTTTTACAAAAAAAGAAATTAAAAACAAGTTTTCAAGGTGACCTCTTATACTAGCATATAGTGCAACCGTAGGAACATTTTTTTCTTTTCGGAAAGCAAAAAAGAAAGTCATTGAAAGTCATTAGTTTATTTCAAATTTTTGTTAATTTATTTAACGTCAAATTTGCCGATTGGAAATTCAATGTTATTAATACGAATATTAAAATAATAAATTTTACGATTAAAAAAAGTCGAAAGAAGGAAATATCAAATTTGTCAATTAGAATTTGACCAATTTCTTGATTTTTGAAATTTATTCACTGATTCTTTCACGATCCTAATTGACAACGAAATTTAGTATGCAGTGAAACACATTGGTACTAAAATATTGAACCTATTGAAAAAGATTTGAAAAACAGAAATACTAAAAAAAAAAATGAAATATTAGGGTTGCTTATTAATAAAAAAAGAAAGAATTACCAATAAAGTCGTCGTGAAAATCGTAAATTTTAAAATTTTAATATAAAATAAGTAACTATAAATCGTGAGTTAATCTCCGCGCAAAAATTTCCTGTACTACAAATCAAAAAAAATCACAATTTAAAATTTTAAAACCTCAGAAAAAAATTTGAATTTCGAAAATCCGATGGCAATTTAAAAAATAAAATGTATAAAATGTTGCAGCAACAATTCGTTATCTTATTTTAAGTAATAATTTTGATTAATGAAATAAAAGTAAAAAACGAGAAAAAAAGTGAAAAATTATATTGAAATTATTGCCGTAAATTGATATATTTTTTTAAATCTATACCATATATATAAATTTGAGAAATTTTCTACCTCATATTTTTATTTCTTTTTTTTTTTCCTATTTTTTTTTTCTGAAGAGCTAAGCAAAATAAGAAATAGTATCAAGTTTCATTCGTAGAAGTATCACACTTTCACGTCTGTTGCTTTTCTTCAAGAAAAAGTCTGATAAACAGTGTGAGTTAGTGTTCTGGCTGTTAACCACTTCAAATTGATAATTAAAAAGAGGAATAAAGAAAGTTATCTTTTCAGTATAGTTTTGAATCAGTGAATGAATGGATGAGAGGAATAACTGAATAAAATGACTGAAGGAAGGAAAGAAATGAAGAGTGGATGAGATGAATGGCTGAACTGAACTGATGATGAACTGAATTGAAAGAGTTAATGAATGAGGAGATATAAAATCAGTAAATGGAAGGAAGGAACGAAGTGGAAGGATAAGACAAACAAAAATAGTTAATGAGAGAATGAATGAATGAGATGAAATGGAACAGAATGATTGAAAGACTGAAATGAGGAAATGAAGAAGTAAAGGACTGAACGAAATAAATGAGCGAATGGAACGGACTGGAAAGGAATGAAATGAGTGATTAAGTGAACTGAAAAAATGAACGACGGAATGAAATGAATGAAACGAGGAAGTGCAATAAGAGGAATGAACCACCCGAATAAATATGCGAAATAACTGACTGAAATAAACGAATAAATGAATGAAATGAATAACTGAATGAAACGATGAAGTAGGAATGAAATTAATCAAGTATAATTTGTGATATGATTGAATTAAATAGAACGAAATGAAAAAAAAGAAGATGAAATGAAATGAAA